>JAADJG010000272.1:0-264807 GCA_012932025.1 Fusarium austroafricanum | reverse complement strand
GGATACATTGGGGGGGGGGGGGTTAAGTTTGGGCATAGGAATTGATGTTTCGTCAAGATGAATTGGTTTAGCGGTGCGTCCAAGATGTCAAAGAATGTGGAACATGGGGCGTTATCTCGACTGAGGTTGACGATACTGCTTCACTTTTGTTACATTCGTCTATGTCTGTTAATGCTGAGGGCTTGATTTCTGGGCCGCCCTCTATCCAATGCCTTGGTCTGCAACAGAATTGTTGGCACGTTATTAAAATGCTGGTCCTTAATCGCCCATCATCAACCTCATACATCGTCTCCTACACTCCCCAGTTTCAACTCCAACTTGAGCAATTCGTGCTAGAACAAGTCAGCCCTGGCGCCCCCAAACGTGGGCCAGCTGAAGGCACACCACCGAAGAACAGCCTGGCGTGTTGACCAATCAGACCCTGCAATCGAGTGTGATGTCATGTCCTTACATGCAAGGCCTGGTCTGGTCTGGCGTGGCCGAGCTGCTCTGCTCTAACTATCCTCGTACGTAGTGTAGGGCCACAGCCGCTTGTTGCTCAGGCGTTTTTGTCTTTTGTTCTCTGAATTGAACTGAACTGGGTTAGTATTGCATTGGGAGATAAGCGACAAGATAGATAGATATATTAATTACCTAACAAATGCGACAGCCGGGGTGATGGCATTCTCAACCATGGCTTGAATTGCAACCCGGCATTCACTTGTGCAAGAGAACGACTCACAGTAGCCATCGTCTCTGTCGCTGCTGAAGAAATAGATAATCATTTAATGAATCACTTGTGTACAGCACAGTACACTCTGGTCCATGCAAAGAGTCTGTAGCGCGCTGACAATGCGTCAAATAGCATGCCACGCCTTCCGGGGAGACCAACGGAACGGTGACGAGACCTACAGTCAGGGTGATGTGAGCATCTCGAGACTTCCAGCGACATTGACATGGGCAGCCCCTGCCAACTACTGTACGCTGTAGCAGCGCATTGAGCCGCGCTAAGAACTGCCCTTCTTAGGTCACCATCCTAAGATCCAGATACAAGGTGGGGGTTTGGGGTCGCTTTGTGGCACAGTGATCAAAGACAAATCCCGCGAACAAACTACTGTGTGTTTGCCAGACAGCGTTCATTTCAAACTCAGTTGTGTGGGATCTTCTGCAGGCGGTTTATTGAAAGTTTCGTCTTTGGTACAACGGCTGTAACCAATGTTTGTCTCAAAGCTTTAGAAATCGTTCCAGCAGCGGCTCTCCTTACGCTCAAAACCCACGTTAAGGGCATCCCAGGAATTCGATAATAACAAACAAGCTTGATCATTGGGAACACGGATGACCCAAAGGCGCAAACAGGCGTAGCACGGGGAAATTCGCCGTGACCCCTTGAGAAACAGTCATGCCGCCTGATCAATACCAGGGACGAATTGGATTGGTTGATTACAGCAACGTCGGCATGGTGGTACATAATCAAGTTTGCACACTGGCATCGTTACTCCAGATAATAAGGGAGGCTAATGAGAGGCATACCATTGAGACAAAATCCAGGTACACCACAACACCCTTTGACCCTTCAGAGTTGAAAGAGGTGTAGAGTCATGGCTATTGGATGGACCCCGAAAGACATGGATTCCGACTAAATTCTCATGTGATCCAATCGTCTAGAAGCGAATGTCTCAACCATGTATGCGGAAAGTTCCTAGACTGAAAACGGTTTCTCAAAGGCCATCCTAGCCAATCTCACAACCCGTGGGCCTTGAAGTAACTTTCCAGAGATCCAGTGCAACCTCATCCTGTGCCCATGCAAATGCAGACGGCCGCCGCTGCGCATACCTACATATACCTACATTGTACAGTAACCCCATCACCCGGGACCGAGATGTTAATTTGGCAAGAACTATATGCAGGAAAGGTAGATTTTGACAACTGGCTTTCAAGGGTGATGCTGATTATTACAAAATGGCTTTTGAGGCTTTGCTTGTCACCAACTGAAGTCAGATTATTGCTGGCAATAGCTTCACTGATTACTCCTCCAAATCTTACCCTTATGGTATTCAGTACCCTTGCAGAAGCAGATAATACCACCCGGCCCAGATTTATGTACAAGACCTTACTCAGACCATGCGTGGAGTTCATGTAAGCGCACAGGTGTGCTGCCCTACAGGTTGACCCTTGTCCGGGTAGGAAAAGGAACCCCTCGAGCATCTTGTCCGATGAACTGATGTTTCCCGCTAGCAATTTGAGTAGGTACCTCGCTTCTATGATAATGATATCTCAACTCTTAAACTCTCCTCTTCTCTCAATCAAGTGTCTCTTCTCCCCCGCTTTCCCCGTCCCCCGTACACCCAGCCCTGTCGAGCTGAGCTAATTCTAAACTCTCACCGGCTACTGCAAGGACACGTCTTATCTCGCCGTTGAATGAATGGCACGCTTTGTCTTTTTGGCTTTGGCTTTTTTCCAGCCCACTCACTCACTGCATTGGCCTTCAGCTCCGTCCAACTCCAGAGACTGGGGAAGCTGCAGCTTTCTTTCAAAGACCGGGCCCGACCCCAGTGCAAGGATCCATTGCGTAGCGGGGCATCACCGTAGCTGTTGTACTGTAACTACTGTACGGCTCCATACGGATCAGTGAGGATCCATGGATGTAGGTACCTCTCATTTGTGGGTGTCTGTCAATGGCTTCATTTGATAGGAAGCAAGTGATGTTGACGTCTGATTCATCAGATCATGCAGCATTCTCGTCAATCACCAACAAAAGCCCCATGTCAAGTTATCGATGCAGCCACCGGTCGATATATCGGGCAATGGATCGGATAATCATTCCCATCTTTCTACTACCACTCGCTATCAAAGCCGACCTCAGTTATACCGCGCTGTTACATGTATTTAATGTGATTGAAAAATATCTCCAGTTCGAGTCACGTCACGTAAGCGTCAGCCCATCCCGATCCTTTCCTTTTCAGACGCATAGATATTCCTCTCTTGGAAACACTTCACGTTGTCATCGATAAAATACTCCGAAGCCACGAGAATTGACTTTCTATCTAGTATCCGTTTCGCTTCGCTTCGCTTCTAAGCGCGCGCAGTTCTCCACGTGGGGAGCCATTCGGCCATGACCGTGTGGGCTGCATCTCAAGAGAACCACCACCAACACAACAATAGCAGAAAACCTGATAGTGTATGTAGGTAGGTCGCCTTGGCCGATTCCTTGGGGTTGAGCAAAATGCTTGCAAAAGTCTCCAACAAAACTCACCCACAAAATGCGCCGTGTTTCCGACTCGCCAAGAACCCGAAGACTCGAAACTGCAGATGCAATGCATGTTCCCCCTCTTTGAGTTGTGAGCCCTTGTCACGCCAAGGCTGTCATTGTTATGTTTAGGTAGAGCCTTGTTTTTGTTATGCCCGCCACGCTATATGTACTTACACGTAGAGATCCTCACATCTGACGATAATCTACAATGTAATCTGGTGGCGAAAACCAGAAAGAAAAAATTCCTCGTATCGGTCCTTTACTGATCTCTCAAAGCATCCTTGGGTGGGTTATCTGCTATCCGAAAGTCTGGAGTGTTCGAAATCTGTCCGCGCCGCTTCAATGAGCCCAGCAAAACTTGAAGAAAAAAAAAAAAAAACTCCCAGGCTAACTTTTTGCCTTGGGCTTAAAGCAATAGGGAGCCGCAATGGATGGACGGCTAGGTAGTGTTGACCTCATTGGCCTGCTAACTCAAGCTTTGATCTCTAGCATCACTCCGAGACCGAGATAGGGTAAGGCGGCAGCGCACTAGCCAAAGCTCTGGTTTTGCTTTGGTACATGCATGTGCCTGAATATCCGTTATAGCTTCCTTGGTTTCCCGCTCGCCAAAGAGTAGGTAAGGCCCACAGAGTCTTCCAGTTACTTGGCACAACCTGGTCTCCGAAGCTTCCGCCAAGAGCCAGTTCCGCGGATGAAACATCAACAAGCGATACTAAAGGGAAAACAGGGCCCATTGGCAACTAACGATCTCGATCTCGCTGCGCTTGTTCCATGATTTTCCACCGGCTAATGGATGTTTATGAAACTCATTCTGGTAATCCTTTAGCGGGCAATTTCCTCCGTTGTAACCAGCTAATCCCTGTCGCAAATCAATAATTCTTATTTCATGTTAATTGATTGCTACCTATACATCAATCATTGCAACATTTCGGCCAGTAGAAGCTTGAAGAAGCTGTCACGATTCAAAATTTGTAACGCAATGTCATGTATGTAAGAATGTCTACCGGTCAGTCTCAGCCCTTTGGGAAACGCGCCGTTCAAGGTGGTGTACAAGAGACTTACAATCACCATGTATTGACAAGGTATATGCCCAACTTGACACCGATATCAGGTTCGCTATAAGCCGCAGGATCCTTGAGCTTCGGACGATGACATACGTTTGTAGCATGTGAGGATGCGATTCTTAACTCGAAGCAGGATTAAGGTGGTAATGTCGAAACGCCACCAAAGAATAACCAGTTTTCGCACATCAACCTTGACTGTATTATGAAACTCTTTCATGGTCGCGTGAGTTGGCAATGCTGACCGACAAGCTTAATCGGATAAGCATCAGGAACAAGGAACAAGGAACAAGGAACTGAACCACAAGGCTTCATTCAGCTCAAACAAGGAAACCAATATCGATAAGCCGTATGTTGTTCGCTGAGTGGTCATCAAAAGCCCATACATGGTACATGATACAGGCCTCAGATTTACAAGTCCAGTCTCTTGGCTGCAGTGACACACTGTCACACAAGTTTTTGCGGGGATGCTGTTCCGTCCATCACAGCTGAAAGACGCTCATGCCATGCCATAAACACCCAGCCACACACATGTCAAGCCGTGGTACATGCATGAAGCTTTGTTTTCAAGATAGATCCTTCACGCGAGAACCAAACTCGGCTGAGAAGCAGGGCTTGCAATTCGTTAAACAGGTGTTTATTGATTGTGGAAGTTGATGCGAGGTCTCATCGCAATCACACCGATTGATTGATACTTGGGGTGTGTGGGTGAACGAGTTGTGGGGAAACTGTTTTGTTTCTCGCAACAGGCAACCAGAATTGATTGCCATGTTCCAACATCTTATTCGTCAGTGCTTCCGTGGTTGTCGTGATGACATGCCCATCATGATGCCACAGTTTGTTTACTTTCTGCACAATTGACTCGGATTTCGGCAATAACCCAGCGTTTCCAGGTTAAACATGCCAATCATAACAAATGCATGAGTTTCACCATAATGGTGCTTGTTTTCGGCACGCATTGACTGGATCATATGCTTTGTTGATGCATCATAGCATTCATCTCTTTGTCATGACAATGGACTCTCATGCACCATTATGGCGTTGAGCCGTTGGCCCGATCTAGCCATCTCCAGGAACTTGTCTTGGTCAAGTCAAACACACGTGGTAATAATGAAATCATCGACTTGTTTCAATGAAAGATCTGGATCGGGCGGACCTAAGTTAGTGGGTTTCTAGCTAGAGCTACTAAGGAAGTTGGAGCTCCAAAAGTCGATCAAGCGTTGAGCCGGTGCTTAGCCAATGAGCCCGTGTAAGTCAAAAAGTGAGCGGAATAAATGCCTCTGCTGAAGCAATTAAATAAACACCTCAAGTCTTGATATTATGAGGGAAATACTGCCAGAGACTCTTCTTGCTTTGAGTTTTGGAATGAGTCATCCGGTGCTAACCTAGGAGTCACGATATGGTGCTGCTGATGAGCACGCCGAAGACAATGAGGCTCAAAATAGCACTTGCAGGTTTCTATCCAGGCTTTCTTTGTTAGCCTATTCATACCTTGAGGGGACAATAACAACAGATTTATAGCATTGATTTATCATATCTTCACATGAGAAGCACTCCGGTTTCTTCTCGTCTTGTGTGTATATTTACTCTGCCGAGCTGTTGATGCACATGTCAGTACTGTTTCTGAGAATCATGATTCAAGAGTGACACAATGTGTTCAAACTTCCCGAGAGTAATATCTCGTCAGCAATGAAATATATCTGATCATTTCCTCTTTCTAATGGAAACCGTGCGAAGGTGAATGTAAGCAGCATTCATATTTCTGTTGTGCTGTTATCGAAAGAGCGAGCTTGGCGAGGTATGAGACGTCGCTTAAGGAATCTTGATGAAACCATCACAGCCTGTTTGTACAATGATTGTCTAAAATGGAGTTATGGGAAGCTGTTCTGTACGTTGGTTAGGCTTGGGGACGAAAGAATATATCTTGCAGCCAGCGAATAGGTAAAGCAACAACAGCTTCATTATAGCTCTTATAACTTCGAACACATACAAGCACATTCAGATACTAACTATTGGATAAGTTCTATGACATCCTGTGTGGCCGTCCGTAACACTAGCAAACGAAGTTTAAGTTCAACGTTGAGATAAGGTTGAGTACACATGTTGAACATGTAAACCTAGATATCAACGGTTTCGCCGCGTATATCCGAAAGTGGTTTCTATTCTGATGTGAGATTTTTTTCTTCCTTAAATATTACATCTTGAACTTCATTTGTTTAACGACCCAAACACAGCACTTGGGGGCAACATCGACTCTTTTGCGGACGCTTATGTGCATGTCATGCAAATTGCGGACTGGTGGATGGATTATATAACGAGATGCTGCCGGGACATCTCTTTATTTCAAATATCGGACCTGTAAGGCTTGCTCTTCTAAACAAATCTCACAATTAACCCACTATCAATGATCTATCAGAAAGAATCTATACTGAACATTTTAAGTCCAGGGTAATTCGGTAGATCGGCCCATGTCATCTACGTACGGAGCGGAGATCCCGACTTGGCTAGTGGATTTGGTTCGCTTCTTTAGTGAAAATATTGTGCACTGACGTCAAAAGCAATCAATTTATTCGTCTGGACCTCAAAGCTCTGGAGATTAGTGGTCAAATTGATTCATGATTATCAGGGAGGGGCTGGCTTCTGAACGGGATTGACGCGAACCAACAAAAATTTCGCAAACTTCTTTCCCCTGACTTACCGATCATCCAACTCCTGGATGCTGCAAGTCTACTTCTCTCATTGCAAGGCTGTGAGCCATGAAGTTCGCCAAGGAGCTCGAGAGAGAAGCTGTGCCTGGTAAATAAATCCTTCAAAATGCGATTTACGTTGGGAAAAAGCTAACTTCGGATATGTAGAATGGCGCATCAAGTATCTCAATTACAAGGCCGGAAAGAAACACATCAAAGCTGTTGCGAGAGCTCTTGCTCGTGCAAATGGAACTCCCAGAGGTCTTGGCCAGCTTCGCACAAGCACATTCGCCTCGCCTGCGACACAGCGACAACCATTCACAAGAGAAGGCACTGCTTTGAATTCCTCGACGATACCATCCGTATCAGCAGTTGCGCCGCCAAGATCGATTCCCACCCCTCGAAGTAGAGTTGCCGAAAACGATTCCCTCACTGTTTCAGGCGATAATCGGCATTATGGAAGCTTTGTTCATACCCCGACAGATCCATCACCATTACACGACGAGACAAAGCATGCCGCATTCCAGCTACCTGCTCCTGCGATGAAGGTCGACAGCCATGAGAACGATCTCCCAGGCTCGCCGGCTACGGTCGGGCCCTCCGATGCCATGCGAAGAACCATCCAGCGAATTGACCCTCGTCGAACATCATCAGCCAGCGTTGTATCGACCATTGCATCACCGGAAGCGAACAACTCAACCAAGATCCCCGCCGAATCAGGTGCCCAGAGCTCGCCTTCTCATCTCCGACGGCTTTTTACCCACCAATCAACTGCAAGGGGCGGGCGAGAGGTTGACATCAACATGCAGAACTTCGACCTGGTCAAAGAGAGGGAGCGGGAATTCTATGACTTTCTCGATTCCGAGCTAGAAAAGGTTGAGGGGTTCTACAAGATGAAGGAAGAGCAAGCTGGCCAGAGACTGGATGTCTTGAGAGTACAGTTACATGAGATGCGTAACCGCCGAATCCAGGAGATGGCAGATGAGCTAGCCCGTGAAGAGAATCCCACAAGAAAAGGAGCCCATGAGAATGGCAATGGCAAACTTAATGGGATTATGGACCCCATCAAGGCCAAGATCTTCCCTGTTGGGCCCAACACGAAGGCTTTACAGCAGATGAACCCGACTCCCAAGATCAATGGTGGAGTGACGAATGACGCCGAGAGAGACTACATCCGTCGACCTACCCAACACGAAGTCTCCTACCGCACAGCAAAGCGCAAGCTCAAGCTCGCCCTTCAAGAGTTCTACCGCGGACTCGAGCTGCTGAAGTCATATGCGATGCTCAACCGTACAGCATTTCGAAAGCTCAATAAGAAATACGACAAGGCTGTCAATGCTCGACCGCCGTATCGCTATCTTAACGAAAAGGTAAACCAGTCATGGTTCGTCAACAGTGATGTACTCGAGGGACACATCCGGACAGTCGAAGATCTCTATGCTCGCTACTTTGAACGCGGCAACCACAAGCTAGCTGCTGGCAAGCTTCGCAGCTTGAACAAGAAACCTGAAGACCAGTCAATTGGTATGTTTCAGAACGGCCTACTCATCGGCACCGGCGCTGTGTTTACGATCCAGGGTCTCATCTACGGAGCACAGCTCTTGAATGATGACGATACTGAAGTGCGTGTCCGGACGAGCTATCTACTTCAGATCTACGGAGGTTATTTCCTCATGCTTTATCTGTTCTCTTTTTTCTGCATTGATTGTTTGATTTGGACCAAGAACAAAGTCAACTACCCCTTTATTTTTGAGTTTGACCAACGGCATCATCTAGACTGGCGAGAGCTGGCTCAGTTCCCGAGTTTCTTCTTTCTTGTGTTGGGTCTCTTCATGTGGGTCAACTTCAGTAGATATGGCGATCCCGATATGTACATCTACTATCCGGTTGTTCTTATCTTCTTCACGGCTGTTATCCTATTCTTTCCTGCTCCCGCGATATTTTATAAAAGCCGGCGCTGGTTTGCATACTCTCATGTAAGACCCCTGCGAACTTGTATCGACCCCTGCTGACATGATAAAGTGGCGGTTGCTCTTGGCTGGACTTTACCCAGTCGAGTTTCGTGATTTCTTTCTTGGAGATATTTACTGTTCACTTACATATGCTACTGCAGTAAGTCCATCTGCCTGAGAGCCGATCTGAAACACCACTAACAACAATATCAGAATATTGAGCTATTCTTTTGTTTATATGCCAATTACTGGCAGAATCCGGTGCAGTGCAACTCTAGTCACTCCCGGGTCCTTGGATTTATGATTGCTCTTCCACCCATCTGGCGATTCTTACAGTGTCTTCGCCGATACAAAGATACACGTAATGTCTTTCCTCACTTGGTCAATGGCGGCAAGTATACTGCGACTATAGTTGCTGCCGTGATGCTGTCCCTGTACCGTATACACGACTCTAGAAGTCATCTCGCTTTGTTCATTACCTTCTCGACCATCAACAGTGTCTACTGCTGTAAGTTGTTCACGTTACTCACTGGATACACTTCTGACAATTATTAGCATTCTGGGATCTGTTCATGGATTTCTCCCTTCTTCAACCTGGATCTCGGCACTGGTGCCTCCGAGATATTCTTGCCCTCAAGCGTCGATGGCTCTATTATTTCATCATGGTGGTTGACCCTATTCTTCGATTCAACTGGATCTTTTACGCCATCTTCACACATAATACCCAACACTCCACCATCGTTTCTTTCATGGTTGCCTTCATGGAAGTCACTCGTCGAGGCATGTGGACTCTTTTCCGTGTCGAGAATGAACACTGTGCAAATGTCTCCCAGTACAAGGCCTCCCGCGATGTACCCCTCCCCTACAGCATCGAGCCTCTCATCGCCCGTGCCAGTATGGACACCGTCGCGCCCCAGCAACCTGAAGATGCCCCTGGTATTGCCTCTCTCGAAGCACCTTCTCGCCAAGGCACAGCCGAATCCACCGCTGTGTCGATTGGTCAAGCAGAAGAGGGTATATCACGACGACGAACAGGAGGAACGGTGCCACCACCACCAAAACGCACACTTTCGCGTATGCTTGCCGAAGCGCACAGGCAAGATTTTGAGAAGAAGCGTCGTCCACTTGAACAGACTGATGAGGATCGAGCTGCCGAGCTTGGTCAGTCCGACGATGAGGATGACGCGGACGAGGCTGTTAGTCTACTGGAGATGACAGAGGAGGAAGAGCAGGCGCGGGCGTCGAGTTCGAGATATCGTTGATGTGATTTGGGAATAGTGTCAGTAAGATTAATTGCATAGATGGTACATAAGCGTGGCTATTTGAGATACCCATATACATATACGACACAAGTTTGCAGACTGCATTTTGACTAGTTTTGGGTTTTTGAAAATAGAGTCTTTAATGTTCATTCTGCTTGAGGAAGCGATATATACTTTCAGATTTCACCCCTGATGAGGAGCACCCCCTGCCTTTATTTCTTTATCTCACAAGTGATTGTCAAGTCAGCGCTGCATACCCAGTTTGTGTGAACTCGTTGCTGACTGACTCCTTGAGTCCCTTTAGTCATATATTTGAACGAGACGACAAGCATGTAGTTCGTTATTGGCGGATTATAGAAGGCTTTTGAGCAGTCTTGAACAAGTAACACTGAATTAAGCCGCACTCTGACTCGGGCAGATCACCTGAGTGAAGAAAACGTTTCGTTGGTATGCAGAAGTTCTCATTGCTCTTAATCCATCTATCGTATACAAATCCAGTCTAACATCGCCAATCTCCCCACCTATAAAATCTCAACAGGTATCGTTGACAAAAACCCGAAAAACCCAATATCAAACGCCCTCGCTTCTACGTCTATTGCCATTCAGCATCAACCTTTTGCCAATTGTCAAGGAAACTCTTAAAGAACTTGACACCCAGGCCAGGGTCCTTTGCACCAGTGGTGGCACGAATAGAGTGCATGCTGAGCTGGGGAAGACCAACATCCGCAGCTCGGACACCCATCATGCTCGACAGCGAAGGTCCAATGGTACCGCCGCTACGAGAATCGTTTCGAATTTGGAACTTCTGGGTACGGCATCCTCCAAGCTGGCCCACACGCTCCATGATAGCGGCGGAGACACTGTCCGTGGTCATGTGGCCGTTAGAATCATAGCTTATAGCCACACCAACATTGAGCTCGGGGACATGCTCGGAGAGATACTTCTCGAGGAAGTTGGGCGATCCTGCATGGATCACGTCGGAACTACAGAAGAAGGAAGAAGAATAGGTTTGTCCCTTCAAGCCAGGTCCGTATGTGTCGGGGTTGAGGGCCTCGACGGTACGCTCGACGACAATTGGGAGAAAATCGCCCTTGGCACCTTGACGGAGGAGGGAACCGATCTCTTCGTCGTCGAACAGGGCGACAAGCTTGATACCACCCTCGTCACTGTTGTCAGTGGACGCAAGGAGAGCGGTCAGAGCCGCCCATGAACAGAGCTTATCGTCGATACGGCCGGCAAAGATGAACTCCCTGTCCATTCCACCAGTCTGAGCAGGCTGGGAGTCATAAAGCTCGAGCTCCCAGTTGACGATAGAGCCGTAGGATTGGATCTTCAGCTCCTTAGCAATGAGTTCGACCAGCCGAGGAGGCTGAGTGTTGACAAAGGAGCCAACGGGACCAAGAGCCTCAGGGGATGCACGCTGCGAGCTCTCCAGGCCGATGATAGGAACAGCTTGAGTCTCAGCATTGTTGGTTCCCATCATACCAACTCCGAAATGGGGCGCGAGAGTGGGGATCCTGGCAATAGGCCAGTCCAGCTTAACCAGCTTGGTGGTGGTTTTGCCAGTCCCCTCATCCCTCACAATAACCCTGCCACCGATGCTCAGATCTCGGTCCCACCAAGTAGCGTTGAGAGCTCCAGCGTAGGGCGCAACTCCCAGCTGGATATACCCAGCTTTGACGGGCTTTGTGCTCACAGGCTTGAGCTTCGCGGTGAGGGCATCAATGTGGCCGCCAATCATGGCAACACCATTGCCAGGCTGGTAAGCCTTGCCAACCTTGAACGCGATGAGAGAGCTTCCATTTCGAGTGACCCAGTACTTTCCACCAGGCTGAATCTTACCGGCCCAGTTGTCGCGCGGAGAGAGCTTGTTCTAGTTAGCATTGCCGATATCATGACAAGTGTCTTGTCTACTCACATGCTCGTAACCAAGCTCCTTGAGTTTGTTCTCGAAATAATCGACGGTGTGAAAAATGGTAGGGTTCTCCTGGAGAAAGTCGGTGAAAGGCTTGGTGAAACACTCAGGTTCAAGCTTCTCGACCTGGCACAGACGGCAAGCCTGGCCAGCCTCAAGATGCCAGTTGACCTGACCGACTTCATCAGGCGCAAGCTTGGTAATGCAAGGTGCGCATACGTGGTTATCTTTTGTGTCGCGGCCCTTCATATCTGAAATGATGAAGTTCTTGGAGTGCTGATACGTCTCGGTCTTCTCGGTCGTAATCGCATTGTTGTTGAGGGTAGCTGACGACGATAGCGCTTGCTGGCGCAGTGAGAGTGACGAAGCGCGTGCGCTCAGCATTGCAGGCGTAACTTTGGTCATTTTGACTGATATAGATATATATATATGGAGCAACGTGCAAGCTGAAGAATGAACAGAGAGATGTATCTAAATTTCAAAAGATGAAGTCGGTGAGAGGAAGAAAGCGATTGAGGCTTGGTTGCCTAGTCAGGTACTAACTAATGTTGACGAAGTTGAGGTATGACAATGGCGATCTCGGAGGGAGAGGTCACCCGGCCATTGAGATAAGATAAGATGTGCGACGTGACCAGCGTCACGGACCAAGATAAGGTACCCATGTCATGCCTTCATACTAAATCCAAGCTTGTTCAACATGGATAATCTAGTTCTTCCATATAAACCTTGTGGCTTTCGGGTGGTTACCTCATAAGGGACTTGCACCAAGTTGACAAATCTTATTTATAGAGACAAGGGTACAAGTCAATATAGGAGCCAATCAGCATCTGATATTTGACTTCACAACTCCTACATACTCTTACATCCATCCATTCAGAAGCCATCATTGTCATCAAAACTCCCCTCGGCATGTGCCCATTGTCACCGATTCTGTCTCAATTACTAATCCTTGATACTCGTCGTGGTCTTAAAAGCTCTACGAAATAACTCATCGATGGTACTCTAATCCACGACAAGCTAAAACTTTGAGGATGTTAGTAATACAGCCAATATAAAGAGAGATGGATGACTTACCAAACCGGAGTATTCCATTACAAAGAAACCCGCCTCAAGAACCGCATGGATCGCCGCGGGTTTGATCTGTTCAGTCCTTATATCCTGCCTTGGGTCGCTGTAGCTCAAGCTTAGCAACATCGCAGTTCTTCTTGTGCTGGACTGCAAAGTGGTCGGAAGCAAGGACAAGTCGGAACAAACAAGGGGCCCGGTCATCAATATCCAGACTAGCAGGATTAGTACTGCCAGCAGCCGCCCACTTACGAACTCGTCGTCGCGCAGCCTCCATGATCAGTTGGAGATTGTGCCCACAGATTCTGTTCTTCTCGCAAGTGTCGTAATGAGTCAACACGTTGTGCTTGGCTTGAGCGTCGCTGAGGCCGAGGAGAAGCTTGATGTTAGTGGTGTCGACTCGATTTCCGTTCTTGTCTTTGTAAATCCAGTGGATGCCGTCTACGTCGAGATCAAGTGAAAGATAGACTGGAGTCGCATTCTTGCGAGCCTTGGAGTTTCTGCGCGTTGATCCTTCTGGCTGACCAAATGTTGCGTCGTTGGTGAGATGGCCAATCTGAACTTGGATCTCTGATTTGCTGCGAGGAGGGAGAGTTGGAGACTCAGTCGCATCCATGCTGCTGTCCCAGTTCTGGAAGATGGTTAGATAGAAGCGCCTGTAGGTTTCGTCAGCTGGAAGGAAGGTTCCCCCAAGGCGCTGCACGTGTTCGTATTGCTTGAGAAGATCGTGGAGTTTCATCTTCTCGCCAATGAGCAGCCCGCAGTGTGCAGAAACACACTCGCCTGGCTCACGGGCAGTCACAACATCTTGGTCCTCAAGAACTTCCTTGATGCAAACATCTCGGCCAGCCTGAAGTGGCATCTGAGGAACGCCAGTCTGCTGGGCGAAAAGTCCATGTTGCTGAACAAGACCGGGGGTAGGTCGCTGAGAGTTCTTCAAAGCTAAGGCATTTGCACTTCCGGAAACGTTGTTGAAGGGGGCACCCTGATTAAACTGATGCTGAGTTGGTGCGCGACCTTGTTGAGACTGAAGCCCAGGATGTGGGCGCTGAGCAGTTTGGGACTGTAAAAACTGTTGGACAGCTTGCTGAGGATTGTTGGAGTACGAAGGCTGGTGGTTGGATTGTAACCCATTCTGAGAGGGAAACTGGTAGCCCATCTGAGCGGCAAGATGGTTTCCATACTGAGTAAAGGATTCGAGTTCTTCCTGTGGAGAGAGAAGTCTATGTCCGAGCTGAGGGGTGCTGGAGAAGTTGAACTGCGACGAAGGGTGCGACAAGAGGTTCGTAGCTTGAGGGGGGTAGAGAAGATTCATCTGCTGAGGGAACACGAAACTCCCGGGCTGCATGCCGGACTGGTTTTGAGGGAACTGCTGTCCAACAGGGATATTCTGGGCATTCTGCTGTTGGGCATTTTGCTGCTGACCAGTACCTTGATGAGGGTCTGGATGAGCTTGGGGAGCTTGGAAAACTTGGGGAGCTTGATGATGAACTGAGGGAGATTGCTGAGCTTGGGAAACTTGATGGGAGTGAGGAATCTGCGGAGTTTGAGGATCCTCGGGACCGGGGTTGTTGGGGGTTTGAGGCTCTACAACCGAAGTGGGCGATCCGACGGCATCGCTGGCGTCGGCGTTGGAAGACATTTTGATGATGTTGTAGCCTCTTGTTGTCTGTTAACAAGAAGAGATGAATATAAGAAAACAAAGGAGGCATAGAAAGAAGAAAACAGAGAGCTGCAGCCAAGCAACCATCACTGTCTTTCCTATCATGCATCATGATCCACTTTGGCAGTGGCAGATTTCGGTTCACAAATAAGCCGACACTGCTTAGGAGTGGCAGTGGTAGCTGTAGTTAACTTGAATATTCTGTGGGCAGACCTTTTTGAATAAAAGGTAAAAGCCAAAGTTCCTAATCTTTGACAACTCCACCATTAACCATCTCCTCCAGATACTCACAAGGTTGAGAGTACGACCTCAGTCACCTAAAAATTGAAGCTGCCACCGGGAAGCTTAAAAGCACAGCTGGTGCGCAGGAGACTAGTTGCTTGGCCTGGGCTGAAAGAATAGAAAACCTGCACCCTGTTATATCCCAGTAACCGATTTCGTCCTTGTCACATAAAACGAGCTACTTAAGAGGTGGTGGATTCGTGTATAAGCGAAGTGATAGAAACTTCCAACCAACCCATTGCGACATGGCAAGTTTACGCGAGGATTTGGGTGCGATTGTCCGAACTCACCTAAAGCACTAGCAAACTCAGGGGCTGCGAGCATTCACAGTTCATAGCTGTGATTAGTTTTTGGCAGTATATGCAACGAAATCTGAAACTTCAAACACATTTGTTAGTCAGAAGCCTACTTATGTGCGTGTATTTGTTTGTATCATGAGAGTCTAGTTTTGCCAGTGGAAAGGTGCAAAACAATGCCTGGCGTATTTGTTTGTTTAATTATGGAGATTGTAAGCTTTCAACATGGACCGACCCAAACCCTCATCAGCTATTGTCCCTCGCATCCTCCAAAAACTCCAGGATTCTTATCGATTGTCACTGTGTATAGTGTGAACATGCCTGTGAACAGTCAGTTGATTAGGTGCCTAATCAATGACAAATATGGGAAGGACTGCGACTTACCGCAAAGCTATGAAAACCAGAAAGTGGGAAATGTAAGAACGATAAACTTCAGCTCAACTCTGTTCTCAAGGCAGCTATGAAGTCTTGAGGTGTGTGGACTTGTGATGCATAAGACGACACGGATGTCAATCCTTAAAACTAGCGAGTGACTTGAAATGCATAGCTCAATGATGAGCTAGAGACCAATGTTTTGCTGAGAACCGCAAACAAGTTGAAAATATATTTGAACCAAGACCGTTCACTTAGTCCGAATCAGAAGCCCCCTCTTCCGTCCCGTTAACGTTGTTCAGACCTTTGATAACTCGAGAGAGCTTGCTGGCCATTGAAATCGCGAAGTCTGATGCAAGCCTAAGGCGCAAGATTGTTGGTGGAGCATCAACTGAGTGGCCGCCTGCACTTCCACACTTTGCCCACTTGACCAAGAGACAACGAACAGAACAAACTATACTCTGTAGATTATATGAACTGATTCGTTGCCGCTCTTGGTTGTCGTAGTCTAGAGTGGCATTGATTCTGCATTGAGTTGTGCTAAAGTCTGTATCAAAAGTCTTGGCTTTGATCGGCATTCAATCCTCGTCTTCGTAAATCCACTCTATGGAACCAGCCTCTGGTTTTATAGAAAGCTTAAGGGAGACAGGCTGGCCGGCTTGTCGTGCCTTGGGTACTTCTTGACCAGGTGTCGCTGGGCAGTCCTGTTTCAGCGATCCAATCTTGACACCCTCAGAAATGAGGAGGGTGCGAGTGGGCTTCAGTGGAGGTGGGTTGTGTCTCTGCGTAGTTGACCACATGTCAAAGATGGCCGTGTAGAACTTCTTGAGAAGCTTTTTAGAGCTCGCGCAAGTTTGGCCTTGCTGATAAACTACAACAAAGGCATATTCTTCAGCGTATTGCTTGAGGGCAAGTTTATCCTCCCGAGTGAGGTCTTGATGGTTGCGTAGAACTGCCTTTGGAGCCCTAGATGGAGAGAATCTCTCATCATTGACGATATCTTCGTGTAAGATCAGCCTGCCGGGCTCTGAAGCGGCCATGGTAGTCGGCAGTGATGGAAACCGGGGTTCCTTTCAAGGTCAGCTAAGTAGAAGGAGAATGCCCGAGCCCAAATGCTTGCCTGAAATGAGATAGTCCTACTCGTTGTATACGTTAGGGGATTTCGTGAAAGGAAGAAGTTGAAGGGCGATGGGGGTTGGCTTTATGCACATAGGCACCGCGGAACTAAGGGGATCTTTCTATTAGGTTGTGAAGCGTTTCCATAGCTAGCTATTTTGACAGTAACCAGCATTGTCAGTCCTACCAGGACTTATGCGATACCTTAGCAGGCAAGATGCATAATTGTTTTGCAATGCGGCAAACATGTTTTATGATTCTCCTAGGTTATGACAACTCGAGGCACAGAACTGTGCGGTAATAACACACACAGATTTGCTCAAAGAACGCAGCTCTCCTTGTAAACTGCCCACCTAATCATTTATTTTAGAGTTCCGGGGTCATAAAATACCGGGCTATTAGGGGAAGTCAGGTATGGGACTACAAGAATTACCTATACCTACCTCTCAATAGCAATTCCCCTTCTAGGCTGTTTTCCGTGTGACTGAACAATCCTCGTAACAAAGAGCATTCTTTAGGAAGAGCATAGACTCATCATCACCGTTTCTTGTTCTGCGAATGATTCATCATGGTATCCCACGACTGACTACCCCATCTCGCCGTTTCATAGACATAAATAGGACATTTGGTTTTCTTCTTTTGTCTAGGCACCTAGCTTTGGAATTAGGAGAAGAATAATTATGGACAAGCTCCGAGGTCGTTAGGGGTTGGTCGAGAAGTATTTGAGACCATTTCCCCTGGATTTTACCAATCACTAAATACTACCTTTACGGGGGGCAATTTATTTATGCTCTTCTGACTCGTTGTGCTTCTTTCTTCTCATCTCTGTTCACCTCGGCCCTCTCCTTCTTACAATTCCTGCCTCCCCTTGAGTCTTTTGCACCTTCTCCGCAGTCTTTCCATTGCCTCATACTTGCCCTTTTCTGCTCTGGGCCTGCTCCTTTTGTCGCGTAGCTTTGTCGTTACATTCTACCGGTACTTACCTCCTACTAAGGGAGTAGTAGCTAAAAGAAACACTGGCCTGACACTTGGTAAATATCTTTCTTATCTATCCCATGTATTCCACATTCACACTTGCCAACGCTATTCTACTCTTTTTATCATAAATACCTTGCACAGCCAGACGCCACCACAACCCGTGTCACGCAACATTGAGTAATCACCCCCAAACTGGACTTTAGGGTACCAAGTATGTTTTTCTATGCGCCTCGTCCCGACCTCATATTCGATCTAACAACCGGCTAGCATGCCGCCGAGGGCCATAACTTTTCACCCCCCTAGAGGTCCAGTTCCTGACTGGGAGGCTCACCCCGGCTTGGAACCAGAGAGCGTTTTCACCAAAGCTAGTACCAACCACTACGCGACGCGCAAAGTGCCTCAAGCCAATGCAGAAAATTTAGTCATTGAACTTGACGACTACCTCCCTGACTAGAGTTGGGAGAACAGCCGTTACGATTCACCTATTGCCGAACCCATCTTCATTGCCCTCAAGATCAACGAGTTGTGCAAAATTCTGCCTGGCGTCTACCCTGAAGACCACCCCATGAAAGGCCAAGTTTACTACTACAAACCGATTACTGAGTTTGGCTGGACGTTCATTGATACCAGAGACCTTGCAGTTCTGAGCACTCCGCCTGGTGATCGGGGTCGCATCTTACAGAGACATGGAAAAGTGAGGCACTATATAATCAACGAGTTCAGAGGTCACTTCGGTAGTAATTGTTGCAACGCTTGTGACACCTCAGACCCGTACTCCTTTGCTTATGGCACATCCCGATACGTGTGGATGAACGACGTCAAACAGCAGTTAGAGCGAATGTTCGGCACATCGCGTGGGCACAACCGAACACCGTACGAGAAGGCGAATAAAATCTATCGCAATATATTTTTCATCACGTGGGATCCGCAAGTGGAAGAATCTGCTCTTGATCGAATGGGTATTGATTGGTTCTCTCGAACCTAGCATGTCAAGATTTTCAATCTTCAACAGGACACCAGGGTTTCATCAGCCTTCCAAATCAAGAAAGCTAAACTCTCCGAAGTTATGAATGTGATTGGCCTTCGATCAATTGACAACAGGCCTCCAGATCCTTCGAACCCAGCAGGGGGTGGTCGCAGTCTAATCCCCTGTGCTGGCAACAACGCAGCTTTCCAGATTCAGGTTCTTCTCTCTTTAAGATATATGGAGCTTCCACTTGTCGAAAGGTTCTGTAGCGGAAGAAGTTTGGTTGAGGGAGAGGGTGCTCTGAAATGGATGCCTTTTTCCTGGTCTGAGACTCAGATGGACAATGCCAACATACCCCCTGGCGAAACTACTGGCAGGAGAAACAAAGACGAGAAAAACCACAACTGGATGCCCCAGAAGATTACATATTTTGAGCCTAAGGATCAGCACACAGCCAAGTGAAAGAGTTTGAACCTGCTGGAACTATCAGATACTGAGTTTATTCGCTCCTCTTTTGTCTGATCTTTTGGTCATGAACCTTCCGAATCAAGATAGAGACACAGGAATTCTTTTGAAATTCTTAAAAGCGTGCTATTTGTCTCTCTCACAGCGGCCTATCATACAGCCGCTATTGGGGTATATCTTGTTGAGCCATAGCTTTGCTGTTTTAACGATTATAGCGAATGAAAGTTGTTCCTTGAATTATTTGAAATACTCCAGCAACAGTGTATATGCGGGGTGTCAAATAAAGAAGTCTCAAGGCCTGGCATATTACATCAAATACAGTAGTTAAAGGTGCGGTAATTTTAATGTTGATGGAGCCAACTACTTTAGACCAAATAAGCAATACACAATGGAATAAAGTAAAGAAGTTCTCACAACTAGCTAAGAAGCTCAAGACGGAGCAGTTTGACGAAGCGTTGTCATCGATATGATTTACCATGTCTTTCGGTTAAACTTCCCTCTTGACTCGATTTCTTCTATTACATTCATCACAAAGTTGAACATATTGGCCGGCTTTAAAGAACAGGAAAATCTGGGAATGACAATCCACGAGCTTACGTGAAACATATATGTCAACGTTGATGAAGGACCATGAAAGAGAAGCTTGGTATTGGGCTCTTCAACACATTCAGTACTGATTCTTTGTCATTATTTTGACATCGGGATCTCCGCAGTATTATTCACAGAAACGTGACTTGTAGATAGTTTGAAGAATCTAGGAGAGGAGTGCCTAAACTTCTCATATATTAAAACATTCCCATCATGAACTGAGTTGGGTCTTAGGATTGCTTGGACGCAAGAGTTTGGGTGTAAGCCGTATCGATACCTCATTAGGCATTGCAAGACTAATGTCTATTAAGAGATATTCTGAAGTCCCTTGAGGGTCGACCTGACCACATGTCGGCTGTGGCCCAGGCGTAGTCGTTTGCAAGCAGGATAAGCTCGATAACACCCGCAGCGTCTTCAGACAAGATCCCAGGTCTTTCAGCACTGCTATATCGTGCCCAATATACGATGCGACGCCGAGCGGCAACAACGATGCGCCTCAGGTTATTGACAATCCTCTCGCGCTCAAGATCGTCATAGTGGCGGATAGCGGCGCTTCGGGCTGTGGATTCTTCGTGCCCTAGGTGGAAGTTGATTTTGTCAAACTCGACGTTTTTTCCGTTTTCATCCCTTCAGAACCACGTCAAATTCTCCCTCTCTGGCCATAGAGATACTCCAAGGTAGACTGGGGTATCGGTGACATCAGCATGTTGGCGCTTGTAGAAGGTATTATGGCTCCTACCTAGGTACTTTAGACAAGATCGCAATGATGGAGAAGCTTGGTCAAGAATAGGAGGCGATCGTCCCCTAAACTTAGCAGTAAAGAACTGCCTTCCACATCTGGTGTCATGAATCACGCTCCCTATAAGGCAGGTTCCTTCTATTTTATCTCCCCTGCGTTCTCCTTACGCCTAGGTTGGTATCGACTATTTATACTTACCTAGGTATTGGAAGGTGATTATATCATGAACTTCCTCCGATCGTCGGGACTATAGTAGGCGATCATAAATTGGATTGACTACCTTAAGAGTCGCAGAGCTGTGCCACCATCCATTTCTGCCAGTACGGTTCTCTCAAGTGGCTCCGCTGCCCAAACATGTGAAGATCAAAGTTGTTGCTATGATAACTTCTTGATAAAATTCATCATGATCTCGTTTTTTTCATGGAAGTAAGTATGATCAGATACAAATAGTTAATAAAGGTGGGTATAATAAATAGACAAGCAAAATATGCTTGTGGGTTTTGAACCTGCCCCTTTTAGATCATATTCTCAAAGTTCCATTCCTTTACCTTCCAATACAAATAGCTTCTTTTGTCAATACCTCAACATACTTCTATCTTACCATGAGGTTTTCTTTCAACCTTCAAGGTTTGTGCAACATGTGATAACTTAACGGCTTTCTTTGGAATCTGACACCTCAGTAAGCTTGTGTTGTGGCGTTTGCCAACCCCTTTTATGCTTTTCGACTTATCCAATAAGCGGCTCATGAACTAACCATCATCGCTGGCCGTTACAGAACGGTTGAGTGTCACGGCAGGCGCAGAGCTCCATCTCGCTTTGGCAAAGCCGAAATTCATTTCCATCGGTCGAATGGACATAGCAACTCGGCAGCATAAATCAAGGCTGCCAAACGAAGGCCAGACTGACCTATTCTGGATGTTAGTGCTAACCTTTCGATTTCAAGGCATAACTATAAGCAAACAAGGACGAGCAGGCACAAACATCGGCTCCAAGTGGCAAAACAACTGACTCAAGCCAACCGTCCTCTTCCGGTTTTGTCTTTGAAGCTTATCTTTTGGTCTAAAGATGAGCCACTAACGGACCAACAATAAGTTGGTGGAGTTTGAGTTTATGTGCCTGGCAGCGCCTGATAATAAACTTTTACGAGGACAATCCACTCTCGTTCTGATCCCGCGATTGCCGGAGAAAACGGCTGTCATAGTTTCACAGGCAGACAGGCAAAGTCTTTGTTCTTGTTTCGCTTCGGGCTACCCAGCAGCTTGGCAAGCCCAGATTTGGTTGGAGGTGTTGCTGTCCTACAGCCTATCTCTCCACATATGCCTCACCGCTGGACGTCTCATAGCCAAGGCAACGGTATTACCAAGGCAGTGAATGGTTAAAATACAGTCAATGCAAATAGCAAAGAGATTTAGATAAGTATTGTACATTATTAAGACTATTAATGCCAATCCTAAGAATACTGGCTATTCAAAACAATCATTAACCATTCATCATTATTAGTTCCTTCTCATTGTTTCATCATCTCAGCCTAAGGGCTGTACTTCTTCCACTCAATCTTGGCCACATTCTTGTAGCACTTGGAGTCAAGAGCGTACCTGTGACTGGAGTACGATCCCTTAGGGAGAGGCTCCAGCTCAGCACACTGGGGGACAAGTCGGATGGGGGCACACCCCTTGGGGATGTTGCGCTGGATCTTGTTGTTCTTGTCGATGGTAAGGTGGGCTTGATCAATTACAATGAAGTGCTTGCCATGGTAGTACTCCAAGCTCTTGTTGCATGCCACAAACGTCTCGGGCAACATGTACGTGTAGGGGTCCTCAGGTTGGTTCAGCTGAACACCGGGGGTGCCGGGCTCGAAGTTGAGTGTAGCACCAAAGATATTCTTGTTCTTCTTGTCGGCCACAAGGGCGATGCCGTTGGGGGTCAAGGGAGTACCGCCGTCGCTAATGACGGTAGCCTGGCCGTTTTGGCGCTCCTCTTTTGTACCGTTTTGGTAGAAGATGCGGCCGTCCTTCTCGATGACACCGACGAGGGCAAGGCCGGCTCCGGTGTGGATGCTGGTGAGCTGGGTGTTATGGATGGGGGGATCAAAGTCCTTGGAGTGGTCTGTGACGTTGACGACGAGCTTGAAGCCCTTTGATGTTGCGCGTGAAGGGTATTGAGGGTTCACGTTGATATGAGGATGGACCTGGACCGGTGAGGTCGCTGCAAGGCCGATGAGGCTGACAAGGAAGGTTGAGGTGAGCATTGTTCGTGTAGAGTTTGGAGACGCAGGGAGACGGTGAAGAAATGGAGAGCTGGGGAGCGTCGATGGAAGGAGGATTATGAGGAGTGAGCAGACAAGAATCAAGTTAATGTCTTGTCTGTGGTGTAGTATTTGATTGAGTTTTGATGATACAAAAACCAAGAAACAAAGGGCAGACGTCGAGTCTTAAATGCCACCTCAAGGTAGATCGTCCGTCCTCAGTTGAACCGATGTAACGATGAAGTTTCCGTCCTCCGGCCGATCAAAGGTGGCTGGCTAGCTTCTTGAGGTGGGCCCGACTAGCGGATCCTCGGTGGGCCTAGAGCCGTCAATGGTCGGAGTGGAACTCGCTCCAGGTGGGTTACAGGGAGCTTAGCGAATGGCTAGAGGGGATCGCCGGTGCGGGGAGTCCCCTGTGGCCCGCTGCACGGCCAAGTCGGGGCCTTTTAATACGAGGGGTCCTGCCGTGGCCATTTCGTCATTGGATGGATGTTTCTCTCCGGCCGATGCCGCCAACCACCAAATAAGCCGACTGACGATGCTTGGGCCGTTATAAATATTCAGCTCCCAACATAATCACTTCTGATTCAATTCGCTTAGAATACTAAGCTTCAAACACACCCAAGTTAACAAATGAATATCCTCATGAAAGATCCAATTCTTCTGACGTCAAGAAATTACGATGCTCAGTCCCCTCCGTTTCGAAACATGACGAAAATCCACCCAAATCCGGGGATCCCAGTTCAGAAACTATTGAAGATCCCATATCCATAATTAGGTCGCTCCCTTTTTCCTTTTTACCCTCAAATGCCATTATTTCGTCACATGCTGCAATATCTATTGGTTTTTTCTCGCCGCCAAAACCCAAATCTGTGGATCTGTCACTAGTACAATATGCACAGGCGAGACCAATGCCAAGGAATAGGACACGATTTCTTTGTTTGACAGGATAGAGGCTGGCCTCAGCCTCGTGTTACGCGAAATGGCGGCCCTGATGGTCATTCCGTTTGTCACACGTTGAGCTCATCGCGTGGCATTGCAGCTGCAGGGGTTGAGGTTCACTAACAGTTGTCGACGTTTATGACGTTTCTGTCTAAGATCTCAACAGATCTTTACGAGATGGCGGTTTCATGTTCTTGAATATGATATCACCAGAGTCTTTTTGTCAGTGTCTTTGCGATGATCTTCCGGGTCCTGATCGTGAGTTATATCATAAATGTGGTTCATCCCAAGCACGACGTGATCCGAGGAACCCGCTGATATCAGACCATTAACATTCCTCTAAAATAGTATCATAAGGGTCGGTATTTTCGGACGGGCATTTTTAACGCGAACTAAAGCTCGATGTTAACTATCATGCAACTAATTTGAAGCATAACGTTACTTGGCGGCGGCTTAGACATGGAAACACCATCAGGATCATATGATGCTAGTCAGTCCAACCTCTTATGATTTGAGATGGCTTCGCTTAGTTCATGTCTATTCTTGATAATCGTAACCTCAATTCTCCTTAGTCTAGGAACTGGGTTTGCTCATGCTTTCAACGGCGTGGTTTGGCCGTGGGGCACCTTTACAGTCTAGACCTGGGCAGCTTGGGACTTTCTCCATTTGTATTCCACTTGTTATAGTTTAGGCAGTCATTATACCCCAAGCTCTGGCTTGATGACATCGTCGAGGTGGGTTTCTTAATGTTTGTCTGTTATCGAAACAATAGAGCGTGACTTGCCTCGACATTGGTGCGGTGAAAGAACTGCGTGTTCTGTTCTCGAAGTTGATCTCATGAGAAGAGTCAATTCAGGTACAATAGGCTGACAGGTGTTGGTGCAAGCTTAGTACACTTCGCCAGGCACAAGTCTGTATTTTCAACCCTCCTCTCCAATAAGCGACCGTCGGAACTCTCAAGAGAGATAACCGAAGCACACCATCAAACCCATTGAGTTAACGCCAAGCAAACGCTCCTCAACCCGTGTCCGTCTAAGCCAGAGTTCCCGCTGGACACGGCACGCATGCAGCCAACCTACCAATAAGCCTCAGCCAAGCATAAGGTAGGCCTCCCCTAGCGGGCATTCTTACACTTTCAACCAACAGATATGGCCAACCAAATGCAAATGATATAATTGCTGACCTCCAATTGAGGGCTATTGAGGGCTATTGAGGGCTATCATTGGAACTTTCCGGGCAAGAGATTGGGAGAAATGCTGTTCAAAGTGTCATTGTCAATTGCATTTGCGCCATGCCGGCACAGAGGGTGAGACACTTTGTATTCGGGCAGGACCTCTGATGGAATATAAATGATCGTCGTTGCTCTTCGAAGTTCTTTGCGAATTCATCCTCTTTGCAATCGCCATCGCAGCGCATAGTCCATGAGCGACTCGCGTCCGCTTCCCCAGATTCAGGACGAGCCTACGGAATTAAGTTTCGTAGGCTCGGACAATTCATTCACTTGTAAGTGAACTTAAGTGTCAAGCTCGAGTCATTATACTTGGGGATACTCCACCGACCAGCCTTTTCTGTACTGACGTTGCACCGACTTGTATCTAGTCTCGACAGACTTTAGAGCCTTGTCTTCAGTGATATACTCTCAGGATGTGGATCAGAGTCTTCAATTGGATTCCTGGCCCCAGGCTGCCGTTTCTCTTGGTCATTTTATGGAGCAGGAGGATATTCTTGGCTTGGCTGTGGGCTCTGTGCCCTCAGTCATGGGCGACTTTTCAGATGTTGACTTTGCAGAGCCGATCATTGGGCTGGATTCGCATCTGAATGATAGCGAGCAAATCCTATTCGACACTTCTTCTTCCCCTCTTTCATTTCTCGATCGTTCTCCAGCATCATTTGAAATGCATCCAGGACATGTGTTGCTCTCTGGTTCACCCGACGCCGCAGCCATTCTATAGAGTGCAGGCTCCGTGTATAACCAGGCGAACGATTCCATCTTTGGTACATATTCTCATGTGGCTCTAGAAAGTGAAGGGATACATGTGCAATCTTTTGATCTTGTCTCGTCAGACTTCGAGTCCCGTTCTAGCAACACCTCGACAGACAACGACTCAGGTTCTGGTTCTGGTTCTGGTTCAGAGACACACAGTCAGGAAAAGTTCGAGGAAGATGCCGTTATTCGTCTGAAAAAGGACGAGTTTGTGGAGAATGGAAGATTTCTCTGCAATCGGCCCAATTGCGATAAGTCCTTTAGTGAAAATCGCAAGCGGAAGTAAGCTCAACAATCCCCTGGTTTGAGATATCCATCACTAACGACGATACTAAGCAATCATCTCCGAACTCATTCCAGACCCGTTCATTGTCCTTGGCCTGGGTGTGTCTATAAAGATGTTTGGCAGAAAGATATGCGTCGACATTACAAGACGCATCGCTCACAAAAGAAATTTCCCTGCTTGTTATGCGACGAGCGGTTCACAAGGAAGTACAATTTGGGGAGACATGAGAGAGAAGCGCATGGTGGGAAAAAGAGAGTTAGAAAGTCGTAGCTAGTCGGTCTTTTTCATAGTGTGTATTGAAAGTCACAGTCCTTGTTTAGCCCTACCATTACTCGTTGCCTCAAAGTATTCATTGACAATTTATACACGAGTTAGAACTACATACTCTAGATGCATCAATCATTCAATATCACACCTCCATCCGAATCATCATCGCTATCGCCATCTCCATCACTAAGCCTGTCCTCGTTGAGATATGCCAATGATGCAGAATCTAGGAACCACGACGTTAGTACACTGCATGAACACCACTGTATTCGGTCAACTTGCCATTGCTCCAATCATTTTCGCTCTCAAGAATTTCTCCAGCTTCAACTTCATCAAGGCCCCTAGATTGCAAAGTCTCTGTAATATTCGTCAGAGAGTCCGGTTGCCATGGGGTTGGCTGTTGTTGAGTCTCAATCTGCTCCTCGACCGCTTTGCCCAGCTCGCTACTAAGCATTCCCAAGGCACGGCGCTGGTGCTCCCAGTGCTCGTTATCCCTTCCGCCAGGTAATTCGATAGGTCGCCAGTTGAGATAAGCTTTTTGGTGGGACTCAGGTTCCTGAAATCTCCCAGGGTGATATCTGAAGTAAAATCTGCAGCAGAGGCACGCCAGCTTGCTACAGGCTATATAGCGATCGTCAGCCACAAAGGTCCGTTTATTCCGATGAAACTCCTCCAGCATCTGTATCTCTGCGTGCACACGTGCTTGGCCTTTGTCCTCATCATACATGGTTCGAATGGCCGCTTCAAGCTTCATCGGTCCATCTAGTCGAGCGAGATAAGTTTGCATTTCCTCGAGACGGGGATCCTCAGGTCTCAGTATTCTTTTCAGCATTGAATTTAGATTCCTGAGACCGTCTGCTGGTGGAACAGATGCCGGGGTTGGAGCTACGACTCGCCTTATCTCGTAAGAGTAGAGGAGTTGCTCTAGCATTACCGAATCTTGCACGAGGTTAGTTGGTACGCGAATCCTCTCAGCTAGACGACCAATAACGTGTCTGACTGCCCGAAATGTCTTTGCGGTTTCTCGAGGGGCGACTCTGAGTTCCTGGCTCAAGGCCGTCAAGGTTACCATCTGAGGATCATGGCGAGCGTTATAAGCGGTATGGCACAGTGTCAAGGTATCAGTTCCAGTGGCTGAAAATTGGCAAAGCCAATCCACCAATTCACTCACTCCTGTCAATACGTTAGATATGTCTCTTCATACTGTTAATGGCCAATTACCAGATGCTTGAGCGGCTGTACCATTTGCCTTCAGATACTTCTCACAGTAACTTGCAGCTCGTGACAATAACTTGCGCTCTTTCTTCAATCTTGGAGCTGCAAAATCCACGCACATATTTACCAGCTTATCCGTTAAGCTTTTTCTATCCTCCTGAGTCTGTTTTGGCTGCCTCCGAAGTTGTTCTAGGACACCAGTGAGGAATGCGATAACACTATCATCCGGCGTCAAGTTTGCTGCAACCCAGAAGATAACACCCTGTTGCTGGGACTCAAGAGCCACTGAGGTTGTAGTATCACCTCCCTTTCGATAATCGCAGATGAAACTCAAGCTCTTGAGGAATCTCCTCCGAGCACCCTGAATATCGATTGGGGTCTGGGCGGTGACTGTATGAGGTCCATCAGTTCCTTTGAGGATACTAAAAAGAGCAAGATTCTCAAAGAGACGAGAAAGAATCCTCTCGTATTTGTCCAGTCGAGGCTTTCCAACGCCCATGGTTCTGTTCGTGAGTGATATTGTTTGTTGGTGAATAGAAGGGTAGCATAGCACAAGGGCACAAGGGAACTCAGCAGACCAGAAGAAGGACTTAGCTTTATATAATGTTGCCACACTCGAATATTCCATTTTGCCTTTTTGTTTAAAGTGTAGCGCCTCGCGATTGAAGCCCCTCCATATTTTGTGTTGGTGGGCCTCCATTGTGTAAGTGTAAGGTGTAAGGCAGAATGGGCCGGATATGCGGTCTGATATTGAGGCTGGGTTGCCCTTGGTTCTTGGAAACCTTCCAAGGATTTAACAAATTTCATAAGAAGTGGAAAAACTACCGAGATAGTTCATAAGTAAGAGATAGTCACAGAGGCCTACATTCTCAATCGAATTCAGATATCGCCTGTCTGTCGGCATAACAGAGCCGGGCTAGAGAGGGGAGTGCTCCAACCAGGTCTTATCGCAGAGCCTATTGACTTGATAACCTATAACACTCTGTTGCATTTGACTACAAGAAACAAACCCCAATTTTCTTGTTTCCAACTACATTAAAGCGCCTGAGCACATTGGTCTCGCCATGAGTCCCTGTTTCAACTAAAGCCACAGAACTTGTCTCATTCAAGTTAAAATAGAACAGCGGTTTATGATCGAGAGTGGGTCAAGCCTTGACTATTCATTCACCTACACACCTACCTACCTAGATAGGTAGTGTTAGGACGTTTTAGCCAGCTTAATCATCAACCTTATAATTTTATGATAATAAGCTCTGCGCTAACCTTGCAAAAAAAGCAGGGCAGTAATACGAGCCTTCCATCTGCCGTTTCACCTCTGCAAAGTTCCATCAACCGAGTTATCGGGACCAAACAACTGGACAGCGCACTGACTCTTCACCTCCATAAGTCCCGTCCTTGACAGGGACAGGGCTGATGGCGCTAGAGCACTGAGCGGGCCCGCTATAATGCAACACAAGCCTCCAGCTGGTTGGTTCGCTCAGCTTTGGCGTGATGCGAGAGCTTCGCCAAAATGCTCCACTTCGGGAAAATCGAGAAATTCCATTTCAATTATTATTAGGTAGACAGCCTGAGCTATCTGCAGCTCCCCCTCATACGTACCGTCCGTACTCCCACTCTTTTATTCTTGCATCATCCTCTTCATCTCATCCAGGCCGCTTGTCGCCTACCTCGCCCGCCATGCCCACGCTGGACCGGCTTCCTAACGAGGTATTGCACAGCATTGCCTCGTTCCTCCATAAGAAATACGACCTAGCTGCTCTCTCACGCGCCAACCGACACTGCTACGATATCACCAGCCCGATCCTGTGGAAACGGGAAGCTCAATCGGATAGACCGGGCGCCCTCCATTGGGCCGTCGAGAATGAAGATATTAGAGTCCTGCGCCGCGCTCTCCAAGCTGGCGTTGACCCTTCACGTGTAGCCTACACCCACCGACCGAAACCACGCATCCATCCTAGACATAAGTGGTACAATTACCATTCCAGCTACTATGATGACCCTATGTGGAGGGTTCAAGATGATGAGCATTCTGTGGACTTGGACGCATCATACGTGCTACATGACATGTGTGACTGCTTCGCAAGCGGTTGCGACGACGGCATCTTCAGCGATTGCAGATGGGAAGCTATTCATGTGGCTGCGAGCAAGGGACGGATTGACATCATTGAGATTCTCCTTGATGCAGGAGCTTCCATAGACGCGCCTTCATGGGGCGTGTGCTTATGTCGCCCACATCTACCCATTGACGCTTTCTCCGAATCCCCAGCCGTCGACGAAGCGGAGCTCGAAGACCTCCATGGAGGAAATTGGACCCCTCTACATGTCGCCATATGCCACAAAAAATTTGAAACGGCCAAATTCCTTTTGGAGCGTGGGGCCTCAACGGTTATATATCAGGGAATAGACTTTGAACTGGATCCAACGGCGTGGCGAGACGACGATGACGTTACTCACGACTCCAGCCGATTTAAGCTCACCGCAATGCATCACGCCGCCGAACACGGTATGCTGGATCTACTCAAGTTAATCGTGGAGGGAAAGTACCAAGAAGATATCAACGTCGAGGGACCTTTCATGGGAACGCCACTATTCCAGGCCGTATGGTATAGACACTGGGACACAATAGTTCCATACCTACTTGAGCATGGTGCCGATCTCGACAAGAGACTTATTGAGACGGGTCTAACACCTCTCATGATGACATGTTTTGCGCGTCGTTTCGACGACGCCGCCAAACTTGTTGACCTGGGTTCAAATGTCACGACACTGTCAGTGCAGCGCTTCAGTATTCTTCATCTAATTCTTGGACCTCGCCAGTTACGACCAGAAGACTTCTTCGATCCTCTTAGACCGCCCCAAATCCCCTTGAGCGAAACATCTGAGGCCGAAATTGTTCAAAAATTCATCGCCAAGGGCTTCGACGTCAATGCGCGGGAAGCCCTCCATGGAATGACGCCGCTAATGGTGGCGAGCGCAAGCTGTAACACAGACGCTATGCAAGCATTGCTTGAAGGCGGCGCTGATGTCAACGCGTTGGACCATGATGGCCTGACTGCGCTTGCGAGGGTTGGTGAAGAAGCCGAGGGTGCTGCTATCTTGGGGTTATACGATGCCGCAAAGATGCTACTTGATGCGGGAGCAACACTGGAGGATTCAATGGAAGACATCACTCCACTCAACATTATTTGCATGCGGCAATGTGAGCCTTACTTCAACCGCGAGTGGGACAATCAGCATGCCATTCTGGCCAAGCTGCTCATCGAGCGTGGTGCTGATCCCAACGAAAGGGGCGCTTCTAAAAGCCGCCCGTTTACAGAGGCCATCAAACATGGAAATCTAGCCATTGCTAAAGCGATCCTTGAGAACGGCGGCCAACCAGAACAGGGCGATCTCGAAAAGCTCCTCTCAGCATTCGTCAACGAATCATACGATGATGGAAAGACGGAGTTCATCCTAAACATTGAATACGCCAAGTACGGCATAGCTGGTCCTTCCGAGGGCTTTTTGGTGGATCTTTTGAAAACGGCTCTCAGCAATCAACTCTGGGCGCGCGCGGCCGACCTGATGAGGTCGGTACCAACGCCAAACGTCTTCCGCAGAGGGCTGATCTACCGGTGCTTAGAGAAGCCTTCTCCGATTGCCGATGAGCCATCGAGCCTGATCCAAGTGCTACTTGACCGTGGTCAGGATCCCAATGAGCTGTTTGATGGCGAGCCTCCGTTGTATTACAGTTTCAAATCGGGATCTTGTTGGCGGACAACACCCATCTTGGTGAATGCGGGTGCAGACATCTATATGCCGACAAAGGCCATGCCAGATGGCGCGCTTATGTATACCATAACTCATAATTATCAACCACAGACATGCCAACTTCTTGCGAAGCATCCACATGCGTTGTGTGAGAAGCCAGAGAGGCTTCATCGACAATGCTGGTCGTCTCTCATTTACTGGGAGGTCTATACAGGCCCTCCTGTGAAGGGACGACAGCCGGGCGATAATATACCACAAATCAACTGGACTTTCACAAGCCGTTTAATATCAGCTGGCTTGAGAACCGATGTCAAGACACTCAAGGATGAAGATGTCAAAGATCTCGTTGAGCGAGCGATCCCGAAGACCGAGGTACTGAAACTCGAGGGGCGAAAGGTACTGGAGGCATTTGACATACCCTACGTGGAACCGTCGGTATTGGAGATGCTGAGCGCTGCTATTGGGGATGAGGAACAAGAAGAAGAAGAAGAAGAAGAAGAAGAAGATTTCGAATATGGCTCGGTGAGCGATGAGATTGATGATCATTCAGATTACTCTGAATTTGATAGTGACGGTGTTCCTTTCGCCTTTTTCCCGCCTCACATGGGTGGAATAGATGGAGAAGATGACGAAAATGATCATGACGACCAGGTGGGAGAAGACGGGTGGAATGAGGAAAACTCGAGTGACTTTGACGACTATGATGATGGTGCACCGACACCATTTCCCCCCCAGTTCCTATTCGGGTTTCTGATCTAAGGTATATATGGGTTAAAAGTGTGCGGTTTATTGTCGTATGTTTGCTTCATGGCGATGGGGTAGGGAATGGATTATGATTGATATGGGTTAATGGGATGGCGCTTTACGGATTTATGTAGATGGACTCTGGGAGGGCATGACGATATGGGCTTGACAATGCAAGCACGATGGATGGAATCATTGCATGGACTGAAAACTGGGACATGGGAGTTTTTTTGATGTAAGATATGGTCAACGTCTCGTTAACAGATGACAGAGTGTGTTGAGGTCATCTTGAAGGATCTGGTCCAAGATCAAAGAAGTCAATTGAGAGTCGGCGATTCTCGAGTCATCCAAGCGATCTCGAAACTTTTCTTCCATGTCAAGATCAAGCAAACATGGTTCTCCTAATGTTAGTCCGAGTCTATTTCTGGAGACCGAGCTGCGGAAGTGATATTCCCGAAGTCGGCTTCAAGGTCCGGCGGGGGAACCTACGCCAACACTAATTAACGCCAGGGGCAATAAACAGCCTCAGACTAAGTTTTGGGTGACAGATCGGAGAAGCTACGGCGTTGCGGGACGGTTTGAACTGTCACAAGGAAAGGATGAGGGTGAAGAACCTTGAGGGTTTATGAATAGGCGCCGGTGGTCCGGAGACGTAGGGTAGATGTGTTGATATTGCCTTCAAGACAATGAGATGGGTAGTGTAAGATGTGATGTAGAACTTCGATTATTACATTCGGATTGTTCGTAATGAAAATTTAATGTATATCAGTGCCTAATAAACTCGTTTAATGAAACTATTGGATGCATAGGCATATGAAATATGTTTACGGCGGCATCTTAAAAGGGAGAATGCGGGGAAATATTGTGAGGTAAACACATGAGCTTCAAGTCAGGCTGCATTAACATGACTGCATGAGCAGAGCAGAGCAGATCGAGTCTGGAAAGCTTGGCTCTCCCGCCATCCATCATGTGGCGATTGAATCTGCCTCCGGAGATGAATGTGCGGACCCCGCAGCCGCATCCGAGCCCGCAGCCGGAGGATGGATCAGGAGGAGTTTCGGGGGCTGGGCAGGGCTGGACACGGGCGGATGGCGGGATACCGAATAGCGACGGAGATGAGAAATTAAGGTATGAACAAGGTATCGTGATGAGGGATTAGAATTGATTGTTTGTATGCACATGAGACACGAGATGTATGAGAGTTGTGAGCTACGATTAAGATTACTGCTCTGCTGAGCGAGCTCCTGCAAAGTGTAAATGAGGCAACCTACGCATGATATCAGAGCCTCAGTCGGTCCACATGTGGTTCTGCCTAACAAGACATACACATTGATAACAGCTCAACTATGGCTCTACGTCGACTCCCTAATGATAACTGGAGCCCAATTAGTTACGTGTGTCAATAGCAGGCCATTTGCGGTTGCTACGGTGTATGTACGTGTGTACCTTATGGTGTAGTCGTTACGGCATCATCCATCCATCAACACCATGTCCCCCACTTACATACACCAAGGATGGGCATGGAGTCAGTATCACATTGCATCGGACATTGTTTACCTAGAATCTTCTTCTCCAACGGAAATGTTCTTCAATTGGAGACAGAGAATCAGTTTAATTGTTCTATTTGCAGAGAATCTTCCAAAAGACGGAGATTTACACCGTAGCTGCCGTTCACTGAGTCGAGGTTGACGGTTCAACCCCGCTTTGTTAGCTAGACATGATTGGCTAGTGACCATTGCTCATATCCTCCACTTTATCCATCCTTGAGCTCTCCCCAGTTAAACCCAGTCAAACCAACTCCGAATACCGAGATACGCCAGAAGAGCAGTTGCCCCTACTTTCCTCTTCCAGTAAGACCCCTCCAAGTGTGTGGTCGCACGCGCTCAATCTCTCCCCCTCCCCCGCTCTCTTCGGCCGCGCGCGTGTTAGTTGAGACGGCATCCAGCGGGTTACAGGCCGGTCGCCGTGGGACATGGAAATACCAGAGGCTGATTACTGTCTACGAGGTATCTCAACTCGACATTCAATGTCCGGTCTCGTTACGGCTGCCACTTTGGGCGCTTGTCGCCTCCACACAGGACCTACCGAGATGGAGAATGGTTCAGACTTTGACGCCCACAGGAGGCTAATTACGGATACCCGATACTGATACTGTACTGTACACACATGGCCTTGGGCCCCCCTCCAAGCCCCCTCAGATGCCGACACCTTCGGGGTTCGCGGGATCGATGGAGATTCGCTGTCTGTGAGAGGAGAAGGCACGCCGGCCCCTGCCCGTGCCACGGTTCCCGTTCCGTTCATGGCGAGAATACACGCACTCGCGCACGCATTACACCAAATCTGTGCGTGAGACGAGACGTGGAACCTTGCTTGGCTGTGCCATCTTGTCTTGTGTCTCTGAATGTGGAGAGCATACATCGTTGTAACAGGCTCCATCAGACGCTGGTGCCCGTTACTTGGTTACAAGATACATAGCCATGGCGTTCTATCCCAGAGCATAAATATCTGGCATTCGACCCTCGATATTCCAACTTCTTTCCTCCTCACTCTCATCAGCTTCTTCATCATCATCGTTCTTCCTTCTTCTCTTACTTCTTCCACTAAACAATAAACACCTTTCACAACCGCCAAAATGGTAAGCTTTCCCCTCCATGCCTATATCTCTATATCCTCTCGAGCCTCAACTAACACATCAAATAGGTCAAGGTTCTTGCAGTTCTCTACGACGGTGGCCAGCACGCCAAGGATGTACGTCTTTCCATCTTTCTTTACTATAACAACTCAATTCTTCTCCACTGCTTCGATCAACTGTCTTCAATGGTCATTGATTCTGCCTCGAACTCTCAATATCTCCCGGCAATCACAAACACCTCCCCACACACCATCTCTCCATGCTTGTCGATCTCAAACGCGGGGAAATGGTCTCACTACATAAGAATCAGCCACACCGAGCCCAATGATGCGGGGCAATGTCTGGGCAACGCCTGCAAAGACATCAATGAGTTATACAGTTGGGTGGCATTGTCTAGCTTCATGGCTCTCTTGTGGTTTACACTGCATGGGTCTGAGCAACAGTGCAACCCAACTTACACCCAATGTCTCAAACCGGCATCATTGTCCCTCAATCACCTCTCAAAATCACTTCTTCTTAGTCAATTGGTTTCGTAGTGACTAACATGTCTCATAGCAACCCCTCCTTCTCGGAACTACTGAGAACGAGCTCGGCATCCGCAAGTGGCTCGAGGAGCAAGGTCACACTCTCGTCACCACATCCGACAAGGACAGTGAGGGTTCCACCTTCGACAAGGAGCTTGAGGATGCTGAGATCATCATCACCACTCCCTTCCACCCCGGTTACCTGACCGCTGAGCGTCTTGCTCGCGCCAAGAACCTCAAGCTCGCTGTTACCGCTGGTATCGGCTCTGACCACGTCGACCTCAACGCTGCCAACAAGACCAACGGCGGTATCACCGTCGCTGAGGTCACCGGCTCCAACGTCGTCTCCGTTGCTGAGCATGTCCTCATGACCATCCTCGTCCTCGTCCGCAACTTCGTCCCTGCCCACGAGCAGATCGAGGCTGGTAAGTGGGATGTCGCCCACGCTGCCAAGCAGGAGTTCGATCTCGAGGGTAAGGTTGTCGGTACCGTTGCTGTCGGCCGCATTGGTGAGCGTGTCCTTCGCCGCCTCAAGCCCTTCGACTGCAAGGAGCTCCTCTACTTCGACTACCAGCCCCTGTCTCCTGAGAAGGAGAAGGAGATTGGTTGCCGCCGCGTCGACACCCTCGAAGAGATGCTCGCTCAGTGTGACATCGTCACCATTAACTGCCCTCTCCACGAGAAGACCAAGGGTATGTTCAACAAGGACCTCATCGCCAAGATGAAGAAGGGCTCTTACCTCATCAACACTGCCCGTGGTGCCATCGTTGTCAAGGAGGACGTCGCCGCCGCCCTCAAGTCTGGTCACCTCGCCGGTTATGGTGGTGATGTCTGGGACCACCAGCCCGCTCCTCTTGAGCACCCTCTGCGAACCGCCAAGAACAACTGGGGTGGCGGTAACGCCATGGTTCCTCACATGTCCGGTACCTCTCTGGATGCTCAGATCCGATACGCCAACGGTACCAAGGCCATCATCGACTCTTACCTCTCTGGCCGCCACGACTACAAGCCTGAGGATCTCATCGTCTACAAGGGTGACTACGCCACCAAGTCCTATGGCCAGCGTGAGAAGAAGTAAATGTATCAAGAAAGGAAGAAATGATTTGTACATGATGATGAATAGTTTTACAACAACTGCATTATAGACGCGGGTCAAAAGCAATCAGCGTTGCAGATAATACAATTTGTTAAAGTTATATATGTTCTCCCTTATCTCCTGGTGATTGCTGTAATTGATCGAATTTGGTATTTGAAAACATACTTGAGTTAATATTAAAATCCCGACTTCAGCTTCTGGTCCTACAACTCGGCTTTATTATGTTCAAAATTTGAAGTCTATCGAACTTATAACCCACTGATTGGGAATTATCCTGTGGATAAAATTACCAGTCTTAACCTCAACTCTTAAACATGTAAGGAAGTGGGAAAAATTATAAGGGCTTTCATAAGCTCTGAGTATGATGAGAGCAGTTTGGCCACTGTTGTGGTCCATATCGAAAAGTGATATCACTTGACGCAAGTTTCCTACCATTGCATCACTCGGTCTTATTGATTTACTCGCGATTGAAACAGCCCAAGATGATGTAGAGCAGAAATAACCTCCTGCTCTTTGTCTTTTTTACTTTGTTACTAATACATATGCATGTTTGCTGTTTTGGTATGCCTCATTATACAAGCCATCATCAAGCGCCTTCTCGCTGTATCCCCAACCATATTTTGACACGAAAACGTTGTCATTTCACCAAGTTCCTGCCGTGGTTATTTAAGTCATTTCCAGAACTGCCACCACTTCTTTTCCTCTCCGTGCTGCCCTCTCCGTCTCAAGACTTGCTCATCTCGTCCCCTAATGCGCCAGAAGTACACAGGTATACCGGCTACCACGAAAAATACGACAGCAATAGTCTGGAATGGCTGCGCAAAGACGGCACGGCTGAGGAGGAAGAGACTCACGCAACAAAAGATGATGGGCGTGGTGATCCACGTCTTGTAAGGGCGCTCAAGCTGAGGCTCGCGTACACGCAAGATAATCAGGCCAAGCACTGTAAGGAAGTAGAATGTGTAGCCCGCGACGCCATAAAAGGTGACGAGAGTGCTGAACTCGCCGACGATGACGTAGCCAACTGTAAGAACGGCATTTAGGATGAGCGCATATACTGGCGTGTAAAACAACCCTGCGTCCTCGTCGCCAAACATTTGGCGCATCTTGCGTGTGAACCAGCTCCGTGAACGCTGCGTGCTAAGCTCGTGCTCGTGTGGGCTGCCCCCAACTCCAATCGTGCCAAAGATAGAAGGAATATAGCCCTCTTTGCCAGCCACATATGCCAAACGACTGGAGGTGAAGGTCGAAGAGTTGAGAGCGCCGAAACAACTAGCACTGACGATGAGTGCAAGAATGAGGGAGCCCACAGAGCCAAAAACTCGGTTGCCAAACATGACAGCGACTGTGTTGGAACCATCCATGCTCTCAAGAGGCAAAACGAGGAAGTAGGCAATGTTGGCCAACACATAGCAGAGAATGACTAGAGGCATGGCTGTATGGATGACTCGGGGTAAGTCTCGAGTAGGATTTCGAAACTCGCCAACAACATAATTTGTCTATACTGTGTTAGTTCTCCTGATCGTCACGAATGTTAGTTGGTATTTGACTCACGTTGTCCCACCCATCATAAGCCCAAAGACCAGCATAAAGCGCCAGAGCCCAAGCAGACATGTCTGTCGAGGTGTTGTCAAACAGCTGATGCGGCTTCCAGTCAACTTCTGACTTGCCCTTGAGCGTCTTTCCCGTGATAGCAACAACTACACCAGTAACTGTGACACCCAGTAAGGCGATAAACTTCATGAACATGAGTGTATCGTTCACACGCGTCCCGAGCTTTGTAGAGACGCAGTTCAAAAACGTCACGATGAACAGGCCTACGAGCGCAACGGCCTTGTTGATCCAGGGGCTTACGTGCTCAGCGTCAGGACCAATAAAGGCTCGAACAAAGTACTCGCCCATGATGATAGCGATGATGGCAGCGCTGCCAGGCTTGAGGACCAACATAGCCACCCAGGTGAAGAGGAAGCCAATTACCTCGCCAAAGGTCTTCGCCAAGTAAACTTGAGCTCCGCCGTTCAGGGGAATCGCTCCTCCAAGCTCGGCATAAGATGCGGCGCCTGTCCATGCGAGGATACCGGCGATAATCCACACAACCAACGCAGCACCTGGCGAGCCGACCCTTGTGCTCACGGACCCTGGTGACGAGAAGATGCCCGAGCCGATAATAAGTCCCACTATCAGTGACAGTCCGTTTAAGTATGTTAAAGTCTTGTGCTTCTCCAACGACCCTCCTCCCAAGCCACCATTTGGTCTTGCTCTTGAGGTTGGAGCTCCGATGGGGGCATAACCTTCAGCACCCGCCGTCGAGCTCAAAGGGAACATATTGGCAGAAAAGTCAAAGGCGGACGATACTGAGTACGACCGATGCATCCTGTTCGCGGGGTTGGCGCTGTCTAAGGGATCATCTTGTTCGAGCGACAGTCTTCGCGACGATGATATGCTTGGCCTAGACGAGATCTCTGTAGCCCCCTCATCGTTCTGGCTTGAGCTAGCAAGAGAGGCGAGTTCGAGCGAGTCTCTTGAATTCGACGGGAGTCCGTAAGACGGCGCCATTGTGCTTGTCTGTGTTTTTGTATCGACCTTCCCTCCTCTTTCTCAACAACCAGTCAATCGCAATCTCCCACAGCTGAAGGACCACTAGTATTTCAATCCGAGTGTCTGAAGCATTAACAATAAAGGCGCATAGCGATTCGGTGTCGTGCAAGCTTCGTTTATCGGATCGCTGCTGAAAGGATCGAAGGATGCAAGATCTGTGGCGTAGAGCCTGGAGCTGTTTTGAAGTCGTCGTTTGAAGCGGTCGAAATTAAAGATGGGGTATAAAAGTACAATTAAGAGAGTATTCGTATTCGTCAAAGCTTGATTGATTGAATTGATTGCTCATGAAGTCTTTAATTCAGCACCAAAAGGGGGGAATGTTTGTTTCGTTATAGCCAGGCACATGTGAACAGGACAAAGAAAGAGACAGAGGGCCAAGACGAAAAGATAGGAGTTAGAGGAGGAGGAGGAGTCGACTTTCCCCAACTCATCTAAAAGAAGCTTCTTTGTCTATGCATAAGTGCTCGCTTTTCCTTTCCGCGTATGGACCAGAAACATGGCCCAACCCCTTGCTGTTTCCAGCGGGGCCCAGCCACTCGCACCGCCACAGAGGTCACATGTCTGTTTCCAACTTCAAGTCCATGATCCTAACAGGCTCCAACGACTCTTCCCCAGCATTACAACACCATGGGTTCCGACGATTATGCTGCTGTTGGCGGCAGTGGCGCCTTGAAACTCAAGGGCGCCAAGGTGCACAAGAAAAAGAAGAAGCGCAGCAAAACCGACCTAGAGAAGAATCTCGCTACTGGAAACAAGGACGAGGAGAGGGAAAAGAAGAAGGAGAATAAGGAGGAGGAGGACGACGAGCTTCGCAAGGATGATGACGAGGACAAGCCTGAAGCACAAAAAACAGAGGCTCAAAAGCGCCACGAGGAAATCAAGAAGAAGAGGGTAAGTCATTGCCGATTATGCATACAAACATCATGCTCACAAGTCTCTAGCTGCTCAAACTGGCCGAATCTTCAGGCTCGCGACCAGAACTTCTCAAGACACACAAAGAGCGCGTCGAAGAACTTAATACCTATTTATCCAGATTGAGCGAGCATCACGACATGCCTAGAATTGGCCCTGGTTAAGAACACCCAAGTCCAAGTTGGGCTTGGTAGAGAGACGGGAGTTGCTGGCGTTTATTGGTATACCCTCGAATTATACAAACCATCATTGATACGTCTGATTTACTTCTATTACCTCGATCCGAAATGCTAAAGTATTTGCCTGCGGCGCGATTAAACAGCCAGATACAGATTTATCTTTGTATTGATTCGTCGACATACATGCGTACCCCTGACCACGACCTCATACTCTACAAAACAAATCAAAACACAAATACAGCTTCTTTCCAACTAGGTAATCAAGATGCAAATTCCTGTATTCGCTCATGTACTATGCGTTTTAAATACGATCCTTGTCGGCAAATATGCTAGACGCCAATTAATGATCCAAATCTCCCCCAAGATACAACCGTATGTGGATGTTCTTGACTAATTGTAAAGCTTTAGCCTCTGATGCCGCCCCCAAGTCTATTATCCTGATTTTATACCCATGAAGAAAGGACCGTGATATTCATAAAGATGGACCCATTCTGTATTAACTGGTGTCCGCAAGGAACAGCTAAGTTTATCCGTCACGGAGTCCGCGTGACTGACTTTGCGATTGACCGAGGTAAGGTCAATGTGGCTGTCTTCCGTTACAGAAGAATGAAGCCGCCAAAGACCATACCTACAACGGCACCGAGAATTGAGCCGACAGATCGAGGAGCGGCGTTTTGGAGGGAAGGGTCACTGCCAGCGGTAGCTTCAGCAGAGGGAACAATCTCAACCCACGAGGTCGAAGTCATAGTAGTGACACCACCATCCTCAAGTGTGGAAGTGAAGGTCTTGGGCACAGCACTTGACGTTCGCTTGGTACCTGTTCCGGTGACGGTGCTTCGCTCAGACTCGGTGGTAGTCTCGGATTCGGTATTAGTGGTCTGTGTAGCCTCCTCGGTCTGAGTCTCGGATGCCTGGCTTTCTGTAATGACGTTAGCATGAAAGTTCAGAAAGAAAAAGAAAAAAATGGCTTTTCTGCAGAGTGTAGTGTAGCCAACATGGATGCAGTCCAAGGGTCAAAAGACATGTCAAGCTTTGGCGCACTTGCGGAAGTCACGAAGTTAGGGTATCAGGCTATGGAGATGGCACGAAACAGTAATATCACAGCAGGCTTGGGGAGTTGGATTCGTAGCCACGTCTCTATCAAGAGCTTAGTTGCTGCTTGTCCGTCCCACATACCGGTGGTCGTCTCGGTTCCCTCTGAAGCCTGAGATGCTGTATCCGAGTCTTGAGTAGTTTCAGAAGCTGGTTCAGAGGTCAAGTCGGAGAGGACAGTTGTGGCTTCGGCGGCAGTGGATGAGGGAATGGTAGCAGTTTCGACAACAGTGGAAGTATCATCAAGGGCGGTGGATTGAAGGGTCTCACCCGAAGAAACCGTCTCGGACGGCGATTCAGAAAAAGAGGAAGTATCAGGCAAAGGAGTTTTTCGAGTAGACGTACTGGCAGCAGTGGAGGTTGCAGCACTAGGAGCAGAAGGATTGGACGTTGAAGCACGAGAAGAGGGAGCAGTCTCGGAAGGTTCCTCTTCCGAAACGGACGTACCAGTGGCAGAGGGCTCGGAATTATCGCTGGTCGATTCGGGTTTGGACTCCTTAGTGGACTCGGGTCGAGTCTCAGTGGTCTTGCGGGTAGATTGCTGCGTAGAAGCAGCAGTGGTTGCAGGCTTCTCCTCCGTTTCCGTGGCAGAAGGAGTCTCTTCAGTGGCTGAGTCCTTGGCAGTGGCGGTAGGTCGGCCTGTATCCGGGTTAGAGGTGGGTTCGTCAAGTTCGGAACTCGCAGGCTGCGAGGGTGAGGAAGGCTCACTCGTGTCAGATGGTTTTTTCGTATCCGAAGGTTGAGCCTGAGTCTCCGAGGCCTTGTCTGTGTTGGTAGGGTCCTTGGTAGGCTCAGTAGCGGGAGGCTGAACAGCAGTCTCGCTAGCACCGTCCGTGGGCTCTTGGGCAGTAGTGGGCTGCTGCACGGTGTTTGAAGCACCAGAGGCTCCGTCTGAAGATCCGCCCGATGGAGCATTGGAAGCGGGATCAGAAGCGGCATCGGTTGGACCAGTGCCATTCTCGGTGTCGGTAGGGGCTGGTGTATTTTGTCGTCGAACCATCTGGGCCATGGACTCGGAAAGGTTCGGCTGGTGGGCGCTCATGCCATGGTTTCCAACGACATCTCCATGGCGAAGATGTCCAGGACAAAAACGAGTAGCACCTCCAATGGATGCCACACCAACGCCCAACAGACAGCAAGCAGCTAAAGCAACCAAAGCCTTGCCAGCTGGGGATATCCTTCTGGTCTTTGTCCTTTGGGGGGCCTGGGCAGATTCCGAATCCTGGAGTAGTGCTTCCTTTGACGACATGGTCCTCTCTTCTCGGTCAATGTTCAACAGTCCTGCCTCCATGCTATAGTCGTGCTTGATATCGACAGATGCCATGATGAAGAAGTGAGCAAGAAGGTTGGAAGGTTGGGAGAAGGTTGAGTTTTGTAAGTCAACGAGTGATATCAGGCTTGAAGAAGACTGGAGACGGATATGCAAAGGACGTTTAGCGGCTGAGAATAGACCAGAAATATGCGGACCCAAGACAGATGGCAGCTTTTTTTGGGTTTGCTATTTGGGGACGAAACGAGAGACGACTGGCTGAGAGTGGGTGGTGAGGTTGAGGAGGCGAGATCCCAGACGGTGAGTGGTGAAGACAGTGCAGCAAACAAGCTAGGGTCCAAGAACCTGCAGACAACAGCCGGTGAGAGGGGTGATTCCCTTTATCAATGATGAAGAGTGTCGTCTGCCAAGTAAACAGGAGGTGGCTCTAGCGTCCCAGGGAGGCGTCTGTTCGATTCTTTGAATGGAGACAGAGTTGGCAATGTGAAGATGAGGGAAGCAAATGGCGTGCCGCGAGCCAGTACAGACTGTAAGCAAGCAGTTGACAGTCGACGGAGGCGTTGCGGAGTATGAGCGAGGGAGTGGAGGAAGTGGAGGCAGGTGGTGGAGTGACGAGTGTTACACGAGCTGAGTCCGTCAAGCCAAGCAAGCAAGCGATCTGTGGGAATGAACTCAAGTTCAGGGCGAGAAAGAGGAGAGTTTGGTGTTAAATGCAGCCTGTCATGCTAAATCGTGGATGTATAAGGGGATCTGTCCAGCTAAAAGCCCCGGGACACACACTAGTCTTGGCGAGAGGAGGCTGAGCTGCAGACGACTATCACGGTGGTCTAAGTAAGCTGGTTTCTTACTTGTTGCTGTCTCTTTGTTTTTGTCTGCTGGGTGGCGAAGGGCAAAGGTCGTTGGAGATCTAGACAAAATCGCTATTATGTGTGCTTCTTTTTTAGGCTTGGAGGGAGCCGCTTGCAGTTTTTAACGACAGCCACCACGGAAACTAAACGAAAAGCTAGGCCTTGTCTAGCGCTTTTATCATCCTGCCAAGCTCAGCCGGCGTTTGCTGGAAGCCCACAGCCGGCTGAGCAGCGAACAACGAGGAAGCCCGGGGAGCCTGGAAGGGATGATGGGCGGGCTTTGGAGTTCAGGCGCTCAAGGGCGGCTCAACAAGACCAGTCTAGCCCTCGCGTCAGCTCAGTCCTAGACCAGATGTGAGCTGAGGCCTGAAGCACTGACTGTCTGACAGCAAGGGCAAAATCGTTCATTCTTGCTGTTTCTATTGCCATAGAAACTTAACAGATGTTTCAGCCATGATTTAGTATCAACGCAAACTGGACTGTGGCCATTACCAGAATTGAGAACTCGGTTGTGACAATTCCGTTCTTCCAACTTTGGGATGGTCAATGCTTGCTGCACATTCGATCTGATCCAAACTATAACCGCATTGCAGGGATATTTTTGTCGATAAAAGCACCACTATGTATCACCTCCGCGACCCCCCTGGTGCCTGTCTTCCGTTACTTAGACGGTGGCGCTCAGCAACCGTACGCCGCTAGATACAGAGCCCATGGAGCTTGTGATGTCACTGTGGATGTAACGGCCTGGTGTAAGAGCGTGTATTGTGCATGTACGAGCCCAATGTTGATCTTCGTATTCTTTAAAAAGCTCCTGGCCCATAAGAAATGAGTTGAAATAGACGGGACGAAGGGGTGGGAAATCGACTCTCGTGTGTCTGGAGAATACGAGGAATCGCCATAAAAAGCTGAGCATCGGCCTCAGTAGGCGGGCAGGTGGTCGAGCAAATAACCAGGACACCAAGAGTCTGTGGACATAAATAATACGGCATTTAGGCGCTAAGACTTTAGGTAAACTATCCTAACCTTTATGACACCCTCACCTTGATCCCTTTTTCTTCAACCCACCTGGCGAGTCAACGTTTGGGCCCAAGCTATTGGTCCCAGAATGATGCATTTTCTGCTCTCACCGGCACACCTCATGGTCGGCCCCGATCCTCATTCCATGTTTGACCCACCAGGTTAGTCCCCTGAACCCTGCCCCCTGACCTTGGTGTCTTTCCATCTTCTCTTATCCAACCCTTCCAGTGTGTTGATCTCTTCTCGCAACTTGAGTCGCGTATGTGAAAACAACTGATCTGACCCGCCAGGTTGATCGCGCTTCGTAAGCAATGATGCGCAGGTTTGCGGCTTGACACGAAACTCGTTCTTATTGTCTTGCTAAATGTGCTTTATTCATCAACGCCCCCAGGAAAGTAAGGCTTGCAAGGGCTGTTCTTTGTTGTCATAATAAGTGACCAGTTGTGACACTTTGAACTTGATTGCCCGCGCCAAGTTCTTTGTTCGTGTGACAAATCGACACCACGAAGAAGTCCAGCCTCCATGGTCTGAGCTGATAAACAGCTGCGATGACGGAGGCTCTCAATATCAAATAGTAATAATACGATGGAGAATCTCGGTTGATCCTTATTTTTGGTGCTTTTTCACCAAGATTAGAGTGCGGAGACGCGCACGTTCCTTGGCCCCGGACGGCATGTCCGTCCAAAGTGAAGCAAATTTTGGTGCCAAGAAGGTATGATGTATGCAACCGGATCTGACGGCTCAACATCAAGGTTTCTCGTGAGCAATTGTTCCGTTGATGAAAAGTTCTGGTGGGAGAACGTCCCGAAGCTCGCCAGTATCTTATCACCTTTCGCGAAGCTCCACGCGGCCTTTCCCTATGAAGCTGATGTCAAACCCGCCAGTGTGGTCTAACATGTCTTGAAAAGAGAATGGCTGACACAGATGGGCTCTTATTGGATCCTATGGAACCATCTTTGCGCTGTAACCTCAGCTGTCACGATTAGCCAAATCGTTGTGCGGGTCACCACACCCAACTTCGGAGTGTGAAACTCCAACCCCTCGTGAAGAGCAGAAATAATGTGGTGGTTTTGAAGGTATCCTCCAGCTCCTTCAAAAAACGGCAAGTCATAGCCCATTTACGAGACCTTTCTTGGCCGTGAGACACGCCAATGCAGCCTCGAGACCTAGTATCGTGCGATAGGCCAACCAGAAACAACCATCAGAGACAAGTTGCTGTCAAAGTGCAACGGGAGCGAGACAATTGAGGCTGGTCGACTTTTAGGTTTTGAAGCTGGCGGCAGACCAATGGGATATTGCCAACATGTTGCCTTGTGAGGTATAAAGGTGCGTAATTGCAGCGAGTCCTACGATGCCATTTTGTTTGTTGATGAGCCACCGGATATGGAGACCACCTTCATCTGATATTGAGGTTAATTGACGTACGTAACATCCATGTAAATGCTGGTGGAGGAGATTCGCTGCACAGCCTGAGTGTGTTGTGCGCGGGGAGGAAGTTCGGCGTCTGCCACTGGCTGAAGGCTCAAGGTATGTCTAAATTTAGAGCATCCGGAAGCACCAGTGGTTCGATCCGTCAGACATTGCTCTACGATCTGATAGAAAAGAGTGACAGTGTTGCATGACTGACTACATCATGCGGAATCGTCAACGGCATCATCGTATTTGCAGACGTGCTGCGTCTTTAGACTAAGGCATTTTGAGATGTTTCGGGAGCTACCTAAAATCTAGCTGGGCACGTGCTATTTTGCAGCTTCCTCCCGTCCCTTACTCTTTGCTACTGTACCTTAATCGAGAAAGCATAATCTATTGAATTCCTCTGTAAGTCAAGGGAGAGAGCCGTGAAGTTTATTGAGCCCACTATCAGGAGGATTAGTATCTTCATTGATGAAGATAATGGAATGCTACGATATTGAGCTGAGGGAGCAGAAATTGGTCAGAAACATAGCGGAGAAACAATGAGACCAGATATTTACTTGTGTTTACTAATATGACCTGTAATGGTTATTTATTCATCTATCCAAAAGTTTTCTGTTAATTGATTTAAACTGATAGCGAGTATCTTTTGAGATCAAGATAAGAAAGGTACCTATTTCCACGTACCCTAGTAGATTGACTGAATCATCGTGGCTCGTTAGTGGCCGTGCCTGGCGCGTTCAGCTGATTGATTGGAGTTAGCTGACGAAACACCCCATGGACAAGGCCACTTTCACATGCGGACGAAGCCAAATGCTCAAGCTTCTTCCAACGAAATTGACGACGTGGAGATAAATCCACAGATGGGAATAGTCTCTAATTCAGATCATTCAATTTTTTTTTTAAAAAATTTTTTTTTGATCAACTTCGTCTCTCACTTTGCGACGCTTTCTCCTTCAACGTGCTTGAGGCGCATGCGCAGCCCTACCATCGTCCATGGTTGATATTGCGGTACCTTCAATACCCTCGTCATGACAGAGCATCTCGCCCCCGACTCTTTGAATGCACTCGACCCCGACGAACAAGCCAATCTTCGAGTTCGATCGCGAACGCCTCATCCGTATTTTCACCAGAATGCAGACCTTCCACATCTCTCAGATCGCTTTACACTCCGGAACCGCCAAGCGCAATCCGCCAAGACCAGTGACGATGCTACCCACGAGCCATCGCCTACAACATGGCCAAGTTTTCTCAAGGACTCGCCGCAGACGAGCGACAGCGGCTCCGAAGCCGACGATGAACATTACTTGAAGGGCCTACCAGCGCCCAAGGCAAACTTGCACAAGGGATTAAGAGGTCTCAATGAACCGCTGTCTGGCACTTCAACACCTCTTCCGTCGCCGGCACTCCCTGATGGCCACACTGCCCATACTGTTGACAAGCAGCCTATGCCTACCGAGACACCGGAGACAAAACGACTGCTTGAAGCTCTTAAAAGACGGAGACGGGTTGTCGTTCGACGCATAACTGAGGCGGGTATTGTCCTAGCTCTTGGTCTTATGGTAGCTTCAAATTCCCAGGTACAACAGCTCTTGAAGATCTGGGGTAAAGGTAGGCGCGTTGCCCACACTTCGACATTATCAGCTCACAACTCCAGACATCCTACTTCTTGGCCTTTTATATGCTGGACTGCTCTGTTTGTACCCCGTCAGAGTCATCGCCTGGGCATACCGCAACCGGATACCATCTCACCTAGCACCTCTCGAGCTTCCCGCACATTTCGACCCCGCCCCCATACTGTATCCTTCGGCAATTACCCTCTTTGTGTCGCTTCTGATTTCGTCGAATAACCCGGCCGCAATTCTCCCAAACCTTATTCTGAGTCTTGCTTCCATTCCGCAGAGCGTTATTCCCAAGGTTGATCCTTATGCAACCTACGATATAGTAGCGTGGGGGATAACTTGCATCCCATTGATCTGGAGCCCAAAACAGCGCGAACAATTCGAAAATAGACATCCAGAGACCTTCATCTCAGGGGAAACGGCTATTTTGCTGTATCCTCTTCACCAAACTCTGTGTGTGACATTGCACTTTCTTACTACAACGAGTCTCTTGACAGCTGAGCTCCAGCTGCTTTCTATCGCACTCATCAATGTTTTGCTTCTCGCTTCCTCACCTCAGGTCCTGATCCTCAAATCCCTATTATGGGGTGGAGGCCTTTCGCTGCTCTTTTTCTGTGGTCATGTCATAGGTTGGGGGATTGCTCTGGCAAGGGTGCCGAAATGGCGATTCCGTAGGGCATCGATTACCCAGCGACCACCATTCTGGAAGAGTTTTAAGCATTTTTTCTCGTTGCGCCGTCTCAGAAACGAACTACTGAGACCTGAGTATGAGGATGCAGTTTACGACACTGTCGGCTCATCTGAGGACGAGGCAGGGTCATTATTCAGGAAGCCAACAAGAGTCCGAACCTTTGGGCCTGGCCTTCCAGCCCCAACAGACGCTGATAGCGCACCGTCTTCTCCTACAGCTGCAGATGGTTTCGGGAATTGGGCGTTCACCCGGAGGCATACCTTGCCACACCTCGATCCAGGAAATCGGCGAAATGCGACACATACTCCTTCGGGACGCAGAAAGCGGGCCACTTCAATGTCTATCCGACCTTTCTTCAAACTTACCCAAGAGCAAGCAACACTGAGGAAGTGGCTCTATGCTGGATATGTCTACGTGAGTATCTTAGGGATCATTCTTGGTGGTATTCGCACCTATGTCCAGTGGTACGCCCTAGACGGTAACGAGCCCATAGGCTGGGCTTTGGGCTATCTTTTCGGAAACTGGCCTTGGTTCCGATACCAAGTCGTAAGCTTTAATCTGGAACGGTGGATTTGCTTACCTCCACGATTGGACCCAATAGAAGACAAGCAATGTCTCTCTGGCTGGGTGCAGCATGTTCGTCATAACGACTTCGGCGAGGCAAACACCCGGTTGTTGCTGAGTGTTTACTGGCTGGGCATCTTGATTCTTGGACTCATTATTGTCTTCCGCCTGAAGGACATCTACGAGGTGGACACGCGGCGGAAGGTGTTTCACTTTATGATGGTTGGCATGTTTTTGCCCGCAGTTTTTGTCGATCCTACGTACGCGGCTCTAGCCCTCTCACTCATTCTGGCAGTCTTCTTGATCTTGGATCTTCTGAGGGCGAGCCAACTTCCTCCACTATCTAAGCCTATTGCTTCATTCCTAGCACCTTATGTCGACGGTAGAGATTTCCGTGGTCCGGTCGTCATCTCGCATATCTTTCTTCTGATCGGATGTGCTATCCCTCTCTGGCTAGGCCTTGCTTCTCTACCACGCTCTGGATCTGGCTATCTCTCTGGCTGGGAAGTGACAACCCGAGATGTCAGTCTCGTCTCAGGTGTTATCTGTGTGGGATTAGGAGACGCAGCAGCTTCTCTTATCGGTCGTCGATATGGACGCCGGAAATGGTTCTGGGGAGGCGGCAAGAGTCTCGAGGGCAGCGTCGCATTTGCTATAGCAGTCATACTGGGACTCGGAGCCGCCAGCATGTGGTTGAGAATTGGCGGTTGGCCTGTTTCAGGTGAGCAACCTGGAGTAGTTGTTGGTACTCGAAACGCTGCGATGTGCGCTTCGATGGCAAGCCTGACGGAAGCTGTCCTTACCGGCGGAAACGATAATGTTATCGTACCCGTGGTGTTATGGACTTGCGTTAAAAGCCTGGGTGTTTGATATGAAAAGTACCTTGAATGATGGCGTTCCGGTGGTTCCTTTAGGGCAGATGGCTGATATAGAGCAAGACGCAGTAGACGGCTGCATAAACGAATGAATGTTAATGACAGACTCAAAGATACTTTTTCATTTCTGGAGTATATGTTTCTCTATGTGTTTTATTTATACTCTTCTGTCGATTAAATTTTACAATGTCTTGATTGCGCTATGCACCCCCAAAACCAGTGCCGATACACCTATGGTATGCTCCAGTTCTGTATCTTACATTGCGGTTTAAATCATGACATTAGATCCTCCAGAATTGCCTCGAGCTCGTCTTTTCTAAACGGCAAGCTCAATAGCTCCGTTCCCAGAGCATCCTTCATACTCGTGATTATTTGATGGTCATGGAATCTACTTTTGATTAGTACTATCATGTAATGCCAGGTTGGGCAAACCTACTCTTTCAGCAGCGTCCTGAACGCCATTTCGGAACTGCAGATGAACTCTTCTACTGCCTTGTTATACACCATTCGGTATTCAACGCCAGTCGGCTCGTCGCCTCCATCGCCCTCTTCCTCAATAGCAATGAGCACTTCGCCCACCAAGAGACGGAATAAGTTCTTGGCATTCTCGGGCAAACTCCGTAGAACGAACGCAACACCTTCTCTGCCATTAACGCGGTGAGCGTTCCGCCCAAGAAGCTCATGCACCTCATCCACAACATCCAACTCGGCACCGTACGGTGCAAAGGTTGTACAATCGTGAAACACCATGTTGAACGCAGATCGCACGCCGATGTCCCAGAGCAGTGCAAAGTCTGGGGTATCAGCTGAGCACACTAGCCGTATTTGAGGATGCGCTGCGAGTTGTGCCAGAGCAGATTGAGAGCCAGGTTTTCGAAGTGGTGCTGCGTCGATCGAGTTGACGATAAGAGTCAATGTTGAAGAAGTAGTGGCGAGATGTGAGAGAATGGTCGGGACCATGATGGCAGGTTGTGCAAGAGGAATGCGGTGGCTCGGATCGACAGCAGCGCCAACTGTACTCAATATCTCCCGCATCGTTGTGTTGGTAGCGTAGCCATTGATTATAACAATCTTATCTCCCTTGTCCTTTCGACTGGAAGAGCAAAGGTGGCTTGAAAGCTTCTGCAGCAGCCGTCGCTTTGAGCCATAACCATACAGACACAAATTGAATCCTTGCGATAACTCAAACGCCCATTGTGGAAATGATTCGGCATGTAAACTCTCTAGAAAATCAATATCCGCTTCATGGTGGTCCTTTGTTTCTCGAACAATGGTAAAATATTCATCGTGTGTAAGTAAGGCTAGCGATCCAAGGTTATTGTTCGAAGTCTTCGGTCGTCCAGGCTTATTATGCGCAAAGTATAATTCGTGGGGGGGTAAATCGCGAGGAGGACTTGGGGATCTCGCTGGCTTCTTCCGCTGAGTCTTTCGACGAGGTGTTGTTTTGGATGGTGTTGCAGCTTCGTCAACAGTCGATGCTTCTGCTGAGATGGCAACGTCGCCCTCGACAGCTTCTTCATCTTCACTAGATTCGTAGATTTGCTGCACAAGGCCATCGTATTCCTCCTCGTCGGTAAGGTCGTCACCAACAACATGTTCTATCAGGGCTCTTGTACTCTTTCGCTTAGCAGATCGATCTGCGCCCCCAGGCGTGGCGCCATTCAGGGCGAACGGTGTCTTCTTGTTTGGCGTTTCGAAAAGAGCCGTACGACTTGCTTTCGGCGTGGGAGTTTCGCCATTCACGGGCTTCTTGGGCGGTCTCCCTCTTCGTTTAGGTGCTGCTTTGGGGGTTTCGTCTGGGTCAACTTTCGATAATGATTCGGACGAGCTGGCTTCACTGTCATCAATGACGTTTTTAGAAAAGCTATATACATGCCCATTTGTTTTGGCGTCGACTGGAGGTGAATGGGCTGAGCTGCGTTGTCGTTTTGTGGGGGATGTTTCGAGGTCGCTTTCTGGGATGGCCTCAAGATCTTGGTGACCTCGCTTTCGCAAGAATCTTGAAGTAGTTTGTTGAGTATCAGGCTCGGTCGCTGTTTTCTTTCGAGGAGGCATCTTGAGATTGCCGGGGGTTGTAAGATCCTTCGAGCCCCCAAAAAGTCAATTTACGCAGGATGTTGAATTGGAATGGGTAAAATGATATAGTCGAGTCGCGTAGTAACTGCTAGTAACGCGCCTTCCATTGTAACCGACTGTGGCGCCTGTGGCACCCCTGAACGTGGCGCAAGCTCAACTTCCCAGGTAACGACGTTCCTACATCTGTTGCTTCAGCACCAACCTATACAACTTCCAAACCAAAGAATGTTAAATCTAAATCTTTCAGCTTCGCTGAATATCTCGAGATTAATATTCAAGCCAAGCCTGTGTTTACCTCATCACACAGTGTCAACCTTCAATGACTTGCCTATCCCTCTAGAAAAGGGCCTGCAAAAAGATGGTCGGAGGGTAGAGATCAGGGCTGTCGTTCTCGACAAGGACGACTGCTTTGCCTACCCTGATAGTATTGAAGTGCACGACTCTTACAAGGTGTCTATTATTTGAACTCCACCCGCATACTCCAAGTTGTCCGCTAAACTTGCCTGCAGACTCACTTCGAAAAGCTAAGACAAGCTTATCCCGGTCGCAAGTTGCTCGTGGTGTCCAACACTGCTGGCGCCACCTCATGGGATAAGAACTTAGAGCTAGCCGCTGAAGTCGAGAAGAACACAGGAATTACTGTGTTGTCGCATTCGGTCAAGAAGCCAGGATGCGGCCAAGAGATCATGAAGTACTTCGAAAAGCATCCAGAGACTGGAGTCACAGATCCCACTCATGTTGCGTTTGTTGGTGATAGACTGACGACCGATATTATGCTCGCAAATATGACAGGAGGGTGGGGATTCTGGGTAAGAGACGGAGTGATACCGCTTGAAAAGAAGAGCATCGTGAGTAGCTGTCCATCCCTCAACAGAGCAGTAAATCATCAGCGAACAGCAACTAACAACACTAGTTCTCGAGACTGGAAAGACCTCTGGCATCTTTTCTTCTTTCAAGAGGAATTCATGCTCCTGAACCCTGCAGCATCTTTGAGGAGTAGCTATTAGTCTGTGTCGAATAGTGTCAAAGGCAAGAGTCAGAGTTAAAGGGCTCGTCTGATCTTTGCCGCTTGCATTGAATCACAACGGAATCTTCCCTATTGTCCTCTATTCAGAATAGGCAACTGACTCTTTCTAAGCATGACAATGGCTCCAAGAGACAATGCAAACGGGACTGAATCACTCATCTATTGTCCAGAGCGTATGTCTATAAAGACTCGTTCGTGACTTTTCATTCTGCCCCCTTATCTTTATTTCTTTCGCACTTCGATATAGCCATCGTCACTTGCTATATACATTCTGTACTGTGCCTCTTGTGTCTCCCTCTCGTCACCTTCATATATATTACCTCTTTCACTTCCTCCCATTCCTTTGATCCACCTCTGTCTTTGACCATGGGCGGAAAGAATTGGTCTGCTGAAGAGGAACAAATGCTGTGGGAAGTCGTCATTCCTCGCTCGCCAGCTGGTGCCAATCCTGCCGAACAAACCATGAGTTGGGAGCGATGCGCCGAATGGATGAACGAGATGTCTGGGGATACGCCTAATCGGGTCTACACCTGTAGCATGATCTGTAAGTCTTCCATCGAATGGGACTCTTTTACCCTTTCCACTGATCCTTGATAGACGAGCATTACTATCAGAACATCAAGCCTGGCAAGGTGTCCCGCCATGCCGGTCGATATGTTGACAAGTATCTGCGACTTGTCGGTGAGTCGTATCTTTGACCTCCCCTTTTTGTTCTTGATTCTGACAGGTAACAGAATGGTACAAGAACCATAGATCCCCTCCTCCCCCTAGCCCTCCTCACATATCGGCTGTTCAAGACCCTGAAATTGCTGCATTTTTGAGCGAGCAATCGAAACCTAAGAGTCGACGAACAGCCAAGCCAGCTCAACCTCGAGTCCGAGACATCGAGAATCGGCCTGTACGAGCCCCTGCCAATGTATCCGAAGGCCAAGATAGCGGCTACAGAGCGTCCAGCGGGCCCCAGTCTCGTTCATTTACGCCAGTCACGGGAGCTCAACAACAGTTTTCAGGCGAAAATCAGATCCCTCGCGACGATTCAGACGGGAAGTGGCAACCTGATTTTCGACCGCTGCCCAGAACCGTACGTGCTGCTAGACCTGGAGGCAACTTCTTGAGCCGACCCACGGAGCTTGCAGATGGATATTGGCGCTTTGTGCCTCAAACTCAGGACGATGGGATATCTAGAGAATCACTTCCCATGGCTCCGCGAAGCTCCATCGTCCAAGCTCGACAGCCACGTACGCAAGAGGAAAATCCCTGGACTAGGGCTTCCACTAGGCCTCCTCAACAGGTCCCTCAAGGACCTCAGAGACAGTGGAATGGAACGCTACCCTCCATTCGTCAGATGGTCCCTTTCTTCGATTCTCAGCAGCCTACGTACTATCCCTCTGCTTATGAGATGGACACCCAGTCCGATAAGCGCGGTTACAGTGGTGACCAGGCCTACGATCCAGCACCTAAGAGACGAAAACTTCCTGATCACCCTGTTCCCCGCCAAGGTAGCCAACAACCACCCGACCAGCGAAAGTAAAACGGAGCGTCGGGTGGAATGAATTGGTTTACGTTGTGGATGAGAGACCGGAACATGGGACGAGAGCGAGTGACTGACTGGGGATAGAAATTTGTAGCTCAGGGCATGGAAATTGCTGAGGCTTGACAATGCGACTTGTACTGTTAGAGCAACAACTCACGGGACAGGAGCTTGTAGTAAAAGCCTGGTTGATACTTTCAATTGCAATAAAACATGTAAAATGAAAAGGTCAAGCTCGTCGATTTTGCTTGCGATAAAGACCTCAACGGTCAGGCCGGGCGGGCCCGCTGAAGACGGCAGAGTGGGGCCGGCCTCCGAGAACGCCTCCGAAAGGCGGTCAGATAAGGCAGAAATATTCCTTCCGAAAGATTTCCCCAGAGAATCTCAAGTCCATTCGACCGTAGCTAAACCCGCCCGCGATACCCTCATCCCAACGATTCCATCTTGTCTCCTCACATCACAACCATGAATTTTCCGGGAATGGCACCTACAGGCGGCGCCCCTGCTGCCGCCCCTGCGATCGGCGGACCTCAAGACCCTAACGTCAAAGCTGTATGTGGATGCGCAACTTTTGCGAAAATTAATGCGGGCGCATAGCTAACTCTGAGAAATATAGGTTCAAGCTGCGATGGAGTCTTGTTTTGGAAAGTCAGTTATGTCTGGAGTCATGGGATTCGGTATGGGTGGTTTATTCGGAATGTTCATGGCCTCTGTACGACTATTTCGAACCTCGAAGCCATTGTCACAAGCTAATCTCTCTGGCAGATGTCTTACGATACACCCTATCACACAGCCGCTCCCGGCAGCCCACAAAACACGATTACATCACTTCCTCTCAAACAACAGCTGAAAATCGGATTCAAGGATATGGGAACACGATCATGGTCGATGGCCAAGAATTTCGGCAAGGTCGGCGCCCTGTACTCCGGCGTGGAGTGCGGTATCGAGGGTTTGCGAGCAAAGAACGACTTGACAAACAGTGTCGCAGCAGGATGTTTGACGGGCGGTATTCTGGCTAAGAATGCTGGTCCCCAGGCTGCTGCTGGCGGTTGTTTAGCTTTTGCAGCGTTCAGTGCAGCTATTGATGCTTACATGCGATCACCACCCAAGGATGATTAAACGGTACGAACCGGAACCGATAGAACGTAAAACGGGATCCCACTGAGTGGGTTGCAAGAGATGTACAGATATGCTTGGCTTTTTCTACAGATGTGGGAGTTTATGGTTGTCATTGTTCTAGAGCATAGGGCTGGCGTTGGGAGACGGAATCTCTCCTCTTTTGGATTGCTCGCCATTGAGTGCCCGTGCAAGGGCGGCACATGGATAGATCTCAAGATGAAATGGCACATGTATCAACAGGTGTGTTAATACCCGCGCTTCATAGAGGAGCTGCTCATGGAAAATACACGAGTCAACACTGTATTCGTGACAAGAGAATTTATATTTGCAATGACTACTTGTCTCAGAAATGCAATCTGCGGCCCTCTTGCTCCTTAACGCCGCGCTCCGAAAAGTGGAAACAGCCAACAATACTTTAGCCACATTCAGGCTCACTTTGCTTGATACACTTGAAAAGAACCAAACTCCCAGTAAGCATTCTCGAATGCATCAGGGTTGTTGGCAACAAGATCCGTGCATTTGCCAGAACCTATGAATTCGTCAGTTTTTACCCTATACATCATTACGAGCAGACTCACATCCAGAGCCGTCCCAAACATGGTAAACCAGAGTACCGCACAAGTCGATATTGGCAATTATACTTTGGTTCTTGAAATGCGAACCAATGTCACAGTGTGTGCCGGGGAAATCAGAAGCGGCAGTGCCCCAAGTGCTGGGGTTCGGGTTGTTTGCCTTAATGTCGGACGGGATCGAGTTTCTGGAGAACTGCCACATACGAATGCCTTCATGCCGCCACTCGACTGCCATAACACCTCCTCCATTCTTATTGAATGCAGCGCCAGACCCCGCGGGCCCTGACTTGACACCGCAACCGTCATTGTCATTCAACTCGTGGTTGCAGTTCTTGTGCAAAGTTTGGCCTGTGTCTTCGCGACGGACATCCATGGAGCAAGCGCCAGTAGTGTGCAAGGTCATTTGATTTCCGTCCTCGGCCTTGTTGGTAGATTCCATTACATCTATTTCACCATGTGCAGGCCAGTTGGAGGGGTCGGTTAGCCAAAGAGCAGGCCAGGTGCCACATCCATAGGGAGTATGCTTGACATCGAAGATGAAGAGGCCATTCTGGTATTGCTTCTTGGACTCGATTCGGACAGAGAAGCGACCAGTTGATGCATTGGGCTTGTCGTTAGGGCCGACAGAGGTGTCGACTTTGATGACCGCGGTGCTAGGTGAAGCATATGTGAGGTTCTGGTAGGTTTTAGCCCAGCGTGCACCTATACAAGGCTTTGTTTCCCGTCCGATAGATGGTTTTGGTTACTTACAAGAGACTGGGCTTGCTCTCGAGGGACGTAATGAACAAAGCCCTGGGCTGGCAAAAGACATCAGTGACGCAAGCATAGGAGTTAGAGCAGTGCTTACTGGGGTCGTATCCAGTGAAATAGTTGAAGTTATCAAAGAAGGATTCACCTCCATCTGATCATTGGTTAGTGGGTCAACTTCAAAATGAGAATGATATGACTTACATGTATCCTTCAAGCTGTATGACAGTGGCGTGTAGTCAGGATATCTATTCCTATTGGCTCTTTCCACTGCCACAGCGACGACTATGATGACGATAATAATGACAACTGTAAGGACAGCGGCCCATACTCTCTTTCGCCAGTATCGAGGGTTCCACCACGGCATGGTAGAGCTCGCGTGACGAACATCTTGGCCCTTCCGCGGAAGAATCTCATCGTAAACAGGAGGGAACTGTCCAGGCTTGAGTCCTGATGAGTATCCCGACATGTTGGTGGAGAGTAAAGAGGACGGCCCTGTGCTGGAAATAAAAAGACAATTTGATTTTCCTTTCCTTGTATGTATCAAATGATGAAAGGCGAGAGAAGATCTGATGATGACGGATGGAATGCTTCTGGGGATGTTGACAGAGATGTTGTCTCGGCCAGAAGTGCACCCGTCAAGAGTTGTTGAGTCAAGTTTCCTTTTTTTTTAATCACTGGAAAGAGCAAAGCGAGGAATCTGTGCTGGAGTGCACGTTTAAGAGAGAGAGAGTAGGACAGCACCTCTCCTTCCCTCGCACATGAGCGGCATGTAAGCTTTGAGGTCAATAGATCCTGTAGGTAGGTACCTAGGAGGTAGGCAGCCTGTGATTCAGTCACTGATAATCATTTATAGGAAGGTACCTACCTACACTCAAGAAATAAATGCCTGCCGACCTTGCCTTATGGAAGTTGCTTGCCGACATGAAACTCAAATCCCCCACATGCCGCGTTCCCGTTCTGCTCCCTAGCGCGGGCATCTTTTTGTGTTGGAGGCTGCATGTGGTGATAATGATGGCCGTGTAGCCGTGTTAGCCAGGAAGTGTCAGGGGTAACGGGTAGCACGAGGAGCCACAAAATGAGCCTCTGAGAAGTCAGAAAACCAAATGCATTTCCAATAAGTACAAAAATAGTACCCAACTATGCCGTGATTGACATGTCTCGAGCTTCGAAGGGGGGCTCAAACCAGATGTAGCTGTTCAAGATAAAGAGACGCGTAATCTACAGACCAATGACTATCAAAAGCGTGTAAACTAACACTATCATGTATCGATAACCGGAAATACGGCCTGACAACACGTCACTTTCCTGATCTCTTAAACTCTTTGTGCGCTATTCTCCACTGGAGAGACGAGCCTCGAATTATCTGAGATCAAAAACTCAATGCACAGCGTCTTGTTTTAGTCCGTTGTTGGGATGGAACGTCTAGCGCCACAGGACGCTAAGATGAGCGAGGACTGTTGCACCGACATTTTGACTTGCCGTGAAGCCGAGAATAGTTTCCAATGTTAGTTACCTTACATAAGCACATACAAACTAGCTGGCTCAAAAGGGATGGGAAATGGCTTCATAGGTAGTCTGTAAGGAGCCGACTCTCCATGCATACCTACCCTACCCTGCCTCCCTTTATCAAGCAGCCGATCAAGGGGCCATCCGAAAACTCCAACATATCACTCCTTGCCAGCTATCAAGTCCAATATATACACATATATATATACATATCATCCCAACTACTATGCTAGGAAAAATGATATGTTATTATACATAGAATAAGCTTGTCCTGGTAATCTGTTGAGATAATGTATTAAACAGTTAGCGTCTTTGAAATAGCAACAACCGCACAAATCCACGCCCCAATGTCAGTCGTCAACATCCTCACATTATTAACAGCCAACCATCTCTCCAACATCCCGACATTATCCGTTCCTGCTACGGAACAATTATCCTCCCATAACGCCTTAAGTTTCCAAGCTACGGCAGGGACATACGCAAGATGCCCAAACGCCAGAGCAGCAGACCAACCGTACCAGAAAAGTGACCCCCGAGACTCTAGTAGAGCACAATCAGTCCAGATATTGGCGATGGAAGTGCTGAATGTGAGACCGATAAAAGTGAGAACTGCCCATGGACCCGAGCCGTAAAAGTTTCTGATGTAGCCGGGGAGAATTTTATTGGCCGTTTTGCGCTCTACGGGGGCTTGTGTGAAGAGTGAGAGAAAGAAGTTTTGATCGCGAGCGAACCAGAGTGTGACGCTTGATGAGACAAGGGGGGTTGCTAGGAGAAGGACCCTGGGGTTGAAGAAGGCTCCGGAGGCCATTTTCTATTCAGATTGGTTCCAGTTGATGAGGTAAGGAATTGTCGAGTCAACTGAGTTATAGTGATTGCAGATGCTAGTGTTGTTGCTGATGTTGGTGACTTCTCAAAAGTGGTAGGATCTCGTCTTATATAGCTTGTCAAATTTCCGACCCAAAACCTCCGAACGATTATCGATATTTGCTGTTCTCTCCATACTCTGCGATGCTCTAACCCATATCGGGCACTATCACAACGTCAAACCCTCCGATCCTGCAGGAAGTCACAATCGGAGGTTATCATAGTCAGCCTTATCGTATGACATGGGCAATTTCAGCATCAAACACTCCTAATTATTTTCTCGACTCGAATCAATTCTAGGTAGGTTTTATCAATTAACCCGCTTTGTCAATCATCTACCTATATAACTCATATTCTACTCAACCTCCAACCTCAGTGCGTCGTATTGCACATACACCGATGTAGGCAACACAGCAGACTCGTAGTTCGTGGCGTTATAAGGTAAACTGAGCACAATTTCATTCTTGCCCTTATTCAACAACTTCGCATCGAACTCGAACTTGTGAGCGATGTTGTAGCAGCTCACCGAGGAGCGAACAGCGCAAGAGCTGCTGTGGTGATAACTTGAACAAGTAAGTACAAATCACCTTTGAGGATAATCGAGCTTAACTTACGGAATAACCCATGGCTCAAGATCTTTTCCATTGATGTTCACAGTATACTTCAGGTTCGAGTGAGGCTCAGAAGCATTGTAAACGTCCGTGTTTCCAGCAGCAGTCTTTGCACCTGCAAGCTGAACTGTGAAAGTCGCCTGCTTCTTGCGCTTAACCTGCGACTCTTTCAAATCAAAAGCAATCGTCCAGTTGTTGACATCTCCATTGCCGACGTACTGCTCCGGACGTAGGTAATTACCCTTCCCGCCAAATACGCTCCAGTGAACGTAGTTTAGTTCCTTGCCAATATCACTCTCGCCGACCTTGAAGTTGACACCATCGGGGAAGTCTTTGACAAAGTCCCAGTTGGCCCAGTAGATGCGATATTGTTCTGGCTGTAGCGGCTTGGATGTATCGGGTTCGAAGCCATGGCGGTATTCACCAGATGTCTTGTCGGGAGTGCCGATTCTCCAGAGTTCTTTGCCTGCAGACTCCTCCCTCCAATGGATACTCTTCTTCTCTGTTTTTCCAGCCTTGATCTTGATCTTATCCTGGACGTATTGTCCAAAGATATTGTCAGCATAGACAGTGAGACGATATGTTCCAGACTTGACTCGAGGAATAGTAGCTTGACCACTCCCGTCAAGGTTAGCCCAGTATTGGTAGGCTTTGGTATCGAAGACATTGTCCTGAAAGTCCACGCCGCTCTGTGCGAGAACAGCGATGGCATTCTTCGCTCCCTTGGGAAGATTGACCTTTACCTCGAAAGAGCCTCTGGAATTGGAGGGCACATAGTTCGGCACGTGTTTTGCAATTGAATCGTAGAAATCAGCGTTCCACTCAGGATCGGCATATTGAGCTGCATCGGCTTGAGCCTTAAGGATATCGGTCTCGCCAGGGAAGCGATTGAAGTGGAAATATTGCTGCCAAGCATTAGAGAACCAACGTTATAAGAGTTTTAGGTCCTCTCACAGGTCCAAAGGTTCTGTCAAACCCATTTGTAATGTTGGGCTATATATGTCAGTTGGGTGTCTCCTAAAGGAGCAAGAGTGAACCGACTGTCTGATCTCCATGGTGGTTGGAGCTAATATAGTTGTACAGGATGCCATCGACAACCAAATCGGAATGTAGAGGACCGCCAAAGTAGGTGTCCTTGGTGTTCATGACGAGCCAAGCGCCATAGGCATCTCCATCTTTAGTCTTGGAACCATCGGCGAAACTTTTCTGTTAGCGAGTAATCTCACAATATTCGGGTACATCAAACTCACAGCCCGTAAGCATCAATATCGCGCCAACTGTCTTGGAACGTATACTTGGTAAAGTAATCCGACTCCTGTTTTACATAAGGATCGTTGGGCGTGTTACCCATATACCATGTAGCATCTTGTACCACGACCTGCTTCTCTTTAGCCTCCTTGCCTGGGAGAGGCGCGTATTGCTTCCTGTTGGTTAAGAGATGAGTCCACATGTCGTTGTTCGGTCGGAAGAGTGTTCGAAGCTCCTGTAGGTTTCGAAGGAAAGGCTTCTCCTCGTTATGATACGCGACTCGGCTAAATGTATGTAGGCCAGTCTCTCCATCTCTCAGGAACCAATATTGCTCCAGAACCTGGCCTGTCTCGGCGTATGTATCGGACATGACGATACCGCCATAGTCCTTACCTTTGACGTCTTTCCCTTGAAAGAGTTTGTACTTGGGGGTCACAGAGCCTGGTGTCCAGAAGCCCTTTGGCGTGCAGTAGCAGTCGAGGTAAGGCCCAATGCCTGTAGAGCCAGATGGACTGCCCAGCAAATTCGTTCCGTCTAGGGTGAGCTTCACGATAGCACCGCCTTTCTTCTGCACAGCTGCATATAGTCGATCGTTCGAAATTACCAGCTGAGTATCAGTCTCGGTCGCGTTGAGAGCACCGGCTACCATTTGAGGCGCCTGAAGCAAGGAAAGAATGAGAGCTGTCGAAAGCTTGCGGAATCTCATGACGACGACAGGTTTGATGTACGTGACAGAAGTCTTCTGAAGCTATCGCTAAACAGCGCTTCGGGACGATCAATGCGACTTCAATTATCTTTTATAACATTAACCCTTGCTCGCAACCCCACAAACAACCCCCAATAACAATTGTGGGGGATGAAGCTCTCATGAGAAGATGAGGGTAGCTTAGCCAGGTATATTTCCCCATGGGGACGCTGTCGATCACATCTTTTCAGGCTAAGGTCAAAATCTAGCAAATGATTTGGGGGAAATAGCAGCCCTTCTCTCGGGTTTCGGGTCAACGATCAGCGAGTGTCAAGAGAAACCAACTAGAGTGGCTGGACAGAGATAAATGACCTGGTGAACCTGGTCAACGCCATGATCATTCTCCAAAGGTTGATAGTTCGTTGTCTGTACCCCACAAATCGGCTCAAATTGGCTACATTTCCGAAATTCGGAGGGAGATGAGACCCAGGGATTCCACGTATTAGAGACGGAACCCCCAAACAAAGTTTTGGCATTAAGTCCTGTTTGATACCATGAGGTAATGAATCACTAGATTGGTTTTCAAAGGGCCAAGGACTGTGCCTCGATAGTGCCTTGGTATTATATTATGCCTTTTGGAATCCTATGAACTGCTGAGTGACGCCTGACAAAGTCTAGTCGTATAACCACACCTACCCGTATCCGTCCAATTCCATGCTTAATCTTCGTCGTCATCAGGGTCAACTCGTGGCCGCTTAGATTGCCTGTTGTCTTCGTCTTGCAATCCATAACCTCGCTTGGATGATGGGTTCTGGTCTACCTCAGATAAGAACTTGTCAACATTAAAAGGATCTCCTGCATCCTTCTCAAACTGAACTGGTCCTTCGCGTGCCTGAATCGAGCTTGTTAGTATAGAAACAGATGATAATGTGCAATCCAGTAAACTGACCTCTGCGTCTGCGGCACCCTTAAAGGTTCCTTTACCAAGGGCTTCACCAAATCGACTGTTCTTCTGAATCTTGGCCATTTCTCGGTCACCAGCTTCGCCGTCGTCATCATCATCTACATTTGCGCGGGGGCGATAAATGCTGCTAATAGCATCTTGTGCAGCGAAGAGAGGCTTGTCGTAGGGATTGTCCTCGTTGATTCCGCTGTCAAATCCACTCGTCTGGTTGAATAATCGCGAGTCGTACATCGTCTCCTTTGATTGTGTGGGTTTCGCCAAGCCCAGCGCAATCTTCTCAGAAATATCTCTGCCTTGTTCGCGGGCCATAACCTGAGCTCGTCGCTCAGCACCCATGCGGTTCTGTCGTAGCTTTCGCTCCTCCTCTCTTTGCTTCTCCTGTCGTGCTTTGACACGTTCTCTGACTTCTTCATCCTCGCTATCCGAGCGATCTGAATCGGAATAACTGTAACTTCGTGATCGTGATCGAGATCGAGAGTCTCTTGAGTCCCGGGAGTCGTGAGAATCTCTGCGCCCGCGACCAGCAGCTGCTCGCTCTGCACGAGCCTTCTGGGCCAACTCTCGAAGGTTCTCCTCCTTCTGTGCCTTTTCCTTCTCTGCCAGACGTTGTTGCATCATGGCACGCTGCTGAACCTCCTCGCGAGCATGTCTCTCGGCCATCTTAACCGCTTCAGCAAACTGGGCATGTTTGTCGCTGATTGCCACATCCTGTAAGCCTCGCCCATCTGCAGCCAGACGCTTATCTAACGGCACTGTGAAACCCTTGGGATTCTTCCAGTTCGAAACTGGAGGAGGAATCCTCCACATTTCTTGATCTTCGGCTGTGAGTTTTCGGGGTGGCGAGTGCATGACTGGTGGAGGTGGTGAAGGGGGGCCTCGAGGGATCTTCTTGTGCTTGAACTTTGGTGGTTCCATAGGGTCTCTTTGGCGTTCGACAATCTTCATGATGCGGTCCTGCTTCTTGGAGTTGTCGCCCATCTGGTTCGCGGGTGTGTATCGAACAAAAGTAGCGTCTTTTCGCTGTCCAATATTGACGTTCTTTGGTTTCTGAGCTGCAACCGCGCCACTAACCAGCGCAGCCAATGCATTCTTCGTCCTTTCGGTTGTTGCCTCTACAGACTCCTTATCCGGTCGCGAAAGATCGATCTCGCCCGCGTCGGCGCGTTGTCGAAGAGGAATAATGTCTTTGAACGAAGTGTGAACAATGCGGTTTTCGCTGTGGCCTTGTCGCGCGATGGCGTCGTATTTGACCTTGCCTTCAGAATCAACCTGAATTGCCAACGCGTTGCTATCGCTCGCGCCCTTTTTCCCCATCTCTAGCGGATACTGAGCGACTGGTATCTCTGGGAAAGCGCCACCATCTCCAAAATCTTCCTGCGATCGAGGGCGCCATCCTGAGCGTTGGCCGTATGCTGGAGGGCCAGATCGTTTGAGGACGAGCTGAGTTTCGTCGAGTTGACCGGGACCAACAATCCGAACGCCGCGCTGTTGCGCTCGTGCAGGAGCTTCTTCATCCTCTCCCGTATATTTGGGCTTAGGTAGCGCAGCCTGAAGTGACCCGGCGATCGATGCCATTTTTGCGGCTGTGAGGATGAAGTTGTTTGGTTCATTCGCCCATCTCGAGGCTCCAACGTTTAGAATTTCAAGAGGCGACTGACCTAAAAGGGTTAAGCGTAGGTATCATTTCAAGGTGCCACGCCAAGACTTGATGTCGCATCAACCCCAAACGCCCTTGGAATAGGTACGTTTTATAAGGCAAGTAAATAAATGGAAAAGTTCGAGGAAGAAAGATTCGAGTCTATTAATACTAAGAGATCTTTCTTTTAAATATTTAATATTTTACATTAAGCTTGAGGCAGCAAACGTAGTTGATTCATCCCTGATCCGAAAGTTGGATGTCTAGGTGCTATTAGCATAAGGTTAACAACTGAAGCCGATTATCAGCCCTGGCAAGCAAATTGCATGGCTACAATTGTAATTCGAGATATCTAACATCTAAGTTGTTAGTTGGAAAGATTTTACTCTTGACTACATCATCCTTCGTCAGAGACAAACAACCCTTTGACACGATATACTATGATTGTACTTCATAAAACGTCATAGCTCATTGGTTGGTCAACTTGGTATTTCAGGAACTTGGAATATTATTACACTGGCAGACTCAAAGCAGAACCATATCTCTCTTGAGACTACTGGCACAAAATCATCATTCTTTCACAACCATAATGAGTGGCAGCTCAATGCCTTTTTATTAACTGCCAAGCCAAGTATCAAGCACATCATGACAACTATCATATCAGTATCGCAAACGTCTAGGTAAAAATCAAATGCCAGCCTCTCAAGTCAGGCCCAGCACTCTGCTTCCGTTGATTATACGTAACACTTCCAATATCCATCTCCTTTTTAACACCTATATCCATTGTAATACACGATACAGTGAATTCTTTATACGTAACCCTTGCGCGCACCCTAATCATGAAGTCAGCCAGCATTCCTTCGGTATACATCATCAGAGAGCTCACCTGGAAAAAGAATCGAACAACAAACACCTGCAGCGCACCCATGCAGATGATCAGGCCGATCTGGATCATGCTAAAGTTGATGATTCGGCCCTCAGTGCTGTTGACAGTGGCGAAGTTGCGGTTTTCGCGGGTTCGGAAGTACTTTTGGTTTCGTGAGATGGTGGACAGCTGGCCAGAGACTTTGAAGATAGACTCCTCGAGGACTGATGTCTGTTCGGGTGTGGTGCCCTGCTTGGAAGGTAGTTGGGCGCGGGACTCGTTCTCGACGGCGATCTCGAAATCGACGTACTTCTCGGCGAAAGTGCTCATCTCATTATCGAAGCAGAAAGAGTAGTCGCCGACAGTGTTAGCGGAGAAGACAAAGTCGCCTTGTCGCTCCTTTTGACCGTCCATGATGATCTTGCCATTGGGTCCCTCGACGATGTAGTCGACATCAAAAGAACCACCAGATTGGACCTGAATTTCAAGTTAACCTCCAAAATTAGTATGTAAAGTTGCATCGACGGAGGCTCACAGCAAAGTAGAATGCGATCTTCTCGCCCTCCTTTTTCGTGGTGGTATGGAAACAGGCCTTCTCGTTGGCATCGAGCCTGTATGTCAGAGCAGTAGCAGCGACATTGGTGATCAAACAGGCGAAAAGCCCGGCGACAATTGTTGGTAGTCTCATTTTTGCGGCGTTGTATGAGAGATTGTCGCGTGCTGTTCAGGACAAGCTGTCGCTAAAGTGGACATGTGCTGGCTGTAACTGAACGGGCCACGATTGAGCTTCCAGAGCCGGCGCGGAATTTTGCTGGCACCGACCCCCTGGAGGACAGACCCCTCCTCCTGAGTTGATACCTAGCGGAGTGGTTCAGCCACAGGTCCGCCACATCTTAACTTCCAGGTTAGGTATGGGCCAATACGCGTCAGTGTCGTATTATGTATTATGTACCAGGCTAGGTATCTAAGATCATGACCTCACTCCCCTGTAAGCCTTCATTAAACATAGCTGTTTTTTTGATAATAAATAACTTCACTTCTCACGTCGCGTTGAATTGACATGACATAGACTTTCAACTTTCCCCTTCTCGACTCTCCTTAACTCCATCCAAAAATCTAGGGCCCTTTGTCTACACGCCCCGTCTCATCCAAGCTTTCGCGAAGCACCTCCTTATTGTTTTGGTGTCTCCTTAAAGAACATCTTCAGCATGGCTATTCAAACGAAAGCCGCGAAGCTATCCTCAGTCGCGCTGAGGATAAGCGCTATCATATTCTTCAGACTTGTTCGTAGTTCCTATTTGCTTGTTAACAAAGTGCTGACCATAGACTCTAGTTTCCCGTAAGCATAGGTAGGCTTTTAAGGAGCTTTGATCACGTATCTGACCGAATCCACAGGCACATTTCCCTTCAATCGCATTTGCACTTTTTGCAATCTATGTCCCGGCTTATATTGCGAGCTACCTCGCAAAGCCAGAGATTGGAGTCCTCAAAGATGAGGTCGATGTCACAGTGAAGGAGTCCACTGTCACTTCAGAAACTCCTTTGCTGACAGAGGATGGCGTCGCAGTCGCGCCTGAGCCTGAGGTTGTTACTGATGTTGTTGATATCAAGGAGAAGGTTGTTGTTGGAGAGAAAGTTCCCAGCATCGCGAACATCCTTTTACTCGGAGCTCCTAGTGCTAAGCGGCCAGTTGTGTCCGTCTTGACATTCCTCATCAACACCATTCTCATTGGCTTGACAGCCGATGCCCTCTATCGTGCGAGATTGTATTATCCTTCTGACGACTTGTCTTTTGTTCGACTTGGATATGTATCACCATCAGAGGCCAGATTCGTCATCCGCGAACCTGATCAGTTGCAATTACCCATCACTTTCGAATATCATATCAAGGATGATGGGTCAACCTTTAATACCAACATCTGGCTCACTGCAGGCTTTGTTACTTCAACTGATAACACCACTGATTTTACCTCTACTCTTACCGTGCCTCTTGACTCCGCCAAGCAGAGGGTCTATGAGTGGAGGACCTCCAACAATCACACAGGTGAATTTCGTTCCGCCCCCAAGGCCGGAGAGATGCCCAGCACCAAGGATGGCCTCTTTACTTTTCTCTCTACCTCTTGCATTCTTCCCCGGTTTCCTTACAATCCGATGGAACATGCTTTGGCTATCCCTGGCTTGAGGAATCTTGCTGGCCTGCTTCCCCAGTTGGATCCTCAGTTCATGCTCTTCCTTGGCGATTTCATCTACGTTGATGTCCCTGAACGATTTGGAAAATCAGCTGAAGAGTATCGTATGCAATACCGCCAGGTCTACGCTTCACCTGATTGGGCACCTGTGGCCCAGAACTTGAGCTGGATCCATGTCCTTGATGACCATGAGATCTCGAACGATTGGTCTTCCAACACAACAGGTATCTACAGCGCAGCCGTTGACCCTTGGCACATCTACCAAGCCAACATCAACCCACCAATCTCTGAAGCAGCAGGCCCCTTGAGCCTGAGACGTAATGCCACGTGGTACGAGTTCACCCAAGGACCAGCCAGCTTTTTTATGATGGACACTCGCAGCTATCGCTCCAGCAACAACGCTCCATTTAATGCGACAGACAAGACCATGCTCGGCAAGGAACAACTGACTGACCTTCTGGCTTGGCTGGCACGTCCTATGCCTCAAGGAGTCCGGTGGAAATTTATTGCTTCTTCTGTTCCTTTCACCAAGAACTGGCCTGTCAACGTCAAGGATACGTGGGGTGGCTTCCTTGCTGAGAGAAAGCAAATTCTTGAGGCTATGTGGGATTCTGGTGCTCGAGGCGCCAGTGTTGTCATTCTCTCTGGCGATCGTCATGAGTTTGCCGCAACCAGATTCCCCCCTCCTGTTGACTCACGATGGCCTCAGTCCGCTGCTGCTCACGAATTCTCTACGAGTCCTTTGAACCAATTCGCCTCTCCCTTCCCTACATACAAGCAGACAGACGATGAGGATGTCATGATGAAGTAAGTTCAAGCTCAACTCAAGGCGGCAACATCACTAACAGCTATAAAGCTATATCCCTGGAGGCACATCCAAGTTTGGTTCCTTTTCTATTGAGAAGCTTGAGGACGGTAAGAGTTCACTTCACTACACTCTCTTCATTGATGGAAAGGGGGCCTGGAATACAACAGTCCTGGCTCCGGACTCGCCTGAGGTAGTTCCTGAAGGGGTTGCTCCCCCTTCTTTCTGGGATAAGATCAACAAGTTCTTTTAGATGACGGTTGGATCACGCTGAAGAGGCAGACGCTGGCTTTCTCGTTCTGGACTCGTAGCACTATTTACTAAACGAATCTTGTATCACTTAATAATTCTTGCCAAAGACTCCTGTGCTAGCACATCTTTGAAATGTCTTCGTACTAAGTATACCGAGTGTTAATGTTAGTCCACCTCACGTCCGGAACTTCAGATACGGCCCCACCCAGTGGCGGCCCCACAAACCTACCACCGAAGCTTAGCTCACCGCCTAGACCCACTCCTCCACTCGCCAGAAAATTTCCCCGGCAAAATTCTCAAAAGTTTGACGACCAGTCCAGGTCCCCGACGCTTTCCACTGAAAGCATTGCCCATCCCAGCGACATCAACACAACCAGTTCACAATGGCTGGACCTGGAAACAAGAAAAAGAGACAACTCGAGGGCCGTCTACAACATCCTTCAAAGAAACAAAAGAGAAAGCAACTTCGAGAATACAACAGCGACTCTGAACCCGAGGCCGAGGAAGCGCAAGAGTTTGATGCTGTCAACCTGCTCGATTCCGACGACAATATTCACAATGTCAAGGTGGATGATGTTGGCGATTCAGAGAATGATGTTTCTAGCTCAGATGACGAGGGGGCCGTGGTAAAGAAGCCCCTAAAGACAAAAGCAAACGCCAAGAAGGCCAGAGACAACAAGCCAGAACCCGAATCTGACGAGGAGGAGGAGGAGGAAGAAGATGATGATGAGGGATCAGAAGATGACGACGATGATGATGATGATGAGTCTACCAACAACCGCAAAAAGTCAAAACGCAACGACCCCAATGCCTTCGCTACATCGCTCTCCAAGATTCTCTCCACCAAACTATCATCATCCAAACGCTCAGATCCCGTCCTCGCCCGAAGCGCTGCAGCACACGAAGCGTCCAAGGCCGCCGTTGACAGCGCCCTAGAATCCAAGGCAAGAAAGCAAATCCGCGAGCAAAAGAAGCGAGCATTCGAGAAGGGCCGCGTAAAGGATGTCCTCGTCGCAACCACAAATGACACCACGGGAGAACTCGAGACGTCTACATCTGAGATCATGGAGACAGAGAGGAGGCTACGCAAGGTTGCGCAGCGCGGTGTAGTCAAGCTATTCAACGCTGTTCGCGCCGCACAGGTTAAGGCTGTTGAGGCAGAGAAGGGTGTGAGAAAGGACGGTGTTATTGGTATGAAGAAGCGTGAGGAAAAGGTCAACGAGATGAGTAAGAAGGGGTTTTTGGAGTTGATCGCCTCGGGAGGCGGCGGGTTGAAAAAGGGAGCGCTGGAGGAGGCGTAATATCATTTCTGTGTGTTCTTTCTTTTTAGAGGAGTAGTAGAATCATCAGGCCGTGCTCTTCCGGCCTCGGAACTAAAGTCACAACAAAGATACCCCGTATGATGCACCTGAACCCCCGCCATAGCCTGGTTCCAATTCTTCCCAAGTAGTAGTCTTACAAATACAGGTTCTCCTCATATCAAAACATATGTCTCAAATCGTAATCTTCTTAACTGAAATCGCTCGCTTGCAGGTTCCTCGTCATAGATGGCAGTTTCACTACTAGGCCGTCCAGCTCCTTGGTCATCTTAACCTGGCAGCCCAATCGACTCGTCTCAGTGAGTCCAAAGGCCAGATCCAGCATATCGTTCTCATCGTCCTCAGGCTCGGGCATCTTGTCAAAGTATTCGTCCTCGGCGACGATAACGTGGCATGTCGAGCAGGCGCAAGATCCTCCGCATGCGCCCTCCATCTCTAGGTCGTTTGCTTGGGCAATGTCGAGGAGGTTATCTCCTTCAGAAACGGCGAATTTGTTTTCAGTACCGTCCTTCTCAATGAAGGTTACGTAAAGCCTAAATAATGTCAATTGGGCGTTTTGGGTTTCAGCTTTTAGGTTAGACATACTCTTCGCCAGGCTTCGGAGGGTCGATGTGCCCATGTCGCTTTTGCGTTGTTGTAGAGAAAGCTCTCTGGGATACAGGTGAAAACCGGACAGCTCGGGGAATTATAGCTGATCGGCTTCGAGAAGTTTGAGACAAGACATTCTGGCCAAGTCGCATAGATGGTGTTGTTCGGGATGCCGTAACTGGGAGCTTGGCCAAGCAAGTAGCAAATGATCGTGACGCAGACATAGCTACGGCGACTTCGGGATTTAGGCGGGGTTCAAGTCGAAGAGTAATGGAAGGAATTGAGGGGTTCGAATCCAACAAATGCAATAGCGAAGTTGTTAATCCTCCGGTCAAGGAAGAGAAGTGTCGAGAGGCTCTAAGTGCGCCAATTTTGGTCAATGGACGCTTATGCCCCCGTCTCGTCCTCTCACGTCCAAGATGATATTAAGCAAGCCCGAAAAAAGTGAGTCCCTAGCTTAGGTTCGGTCGGATAACGGATAGTAGAGGCAGAGCGCTTTCGGCCGGGAAATTCATTGGCCGGAGTCCGACGTCTATCTCCGGGTGGCCGGGGTGGGGCCATTGACAGGCATGATTTCATTTTCTCTGGTGAGAATCGAGTCGAGCTCCAACCGTCGCATTTTCTCTATAATTATTCCTTTTGGAGACTCATGTCGTCATGTTGCCTGGGCCAACCATGTCGACTCACAGAGAAGGCGTCAATCCTTTGAGGCCGTACTATATCCCTCCCACGATCGGAGAACCAGCCGAGACCGTCAATAAGTCGAGCCCTAGTCCGAACCCATTCCCCGATGGACGACATGTGACTGCGGCCGGTGAAAGATATGCCTCTAAAGCACGCGATATTCTCTCCGACCTTGAATACAATGAATACCTGGGCGATAGCTCCCCGTCTATGGTTCGAAATGTCAAGGATCTTATCGACGAGCTGCTGTGGAAGTACACCTCGGTGCTCATGGCCCAACCTTTCGAGGTAGCAAAGACATTGCTGCAGGTCCGGAACCAGGATGAAAATGCTGCATTTGATACTCCCGTTGAGCCAGAGGCGCCCAAGAAGCAACTCTCTCGACATGGAAGCTCTATGTACGATGTGAGTGTATCTCGAGCTTCCCATGGGGTACACCGCTAAATCATGACGCACAGTTCAGAGACTCGGATTCTGAGGGCGAAGAGGCTGCTTTCTTCACATCGCACGTACCATCGACTCCCAGCCCTTCTACCCCCAGAAGCTCACATGGTCGACGAGCTCCATCTCCCGTGAAGAAGCCGAATATTCCGGAACATTACCTCACGCTACGCCGACCAGACTCAATTCTCGAAGTGATTGGGCAGCTATGGGGAAAAGAGGGTGCTTGGGGTGTGTGGAAGGGATCCAATGCGACATTTCTCTACACGGTGTTACAGTCACTTTTGGAAAATTGGGGTAGAAGCTTTCTCAGTGCGATTTTTAATGTCCCAGATATGGGTGTTAGAGAGGATATTGATCGCATGATCGATATCGCCTCGCCGTATCCGTGGGCATCTCTTTTTGTCGCTGCAGCTGCAGCTGTCGCTACAGGACTTGCTCTATCACCATTGGACTTGGTGCGAACAAGGTATGGTTTGTGACATCACTTGAGTAAATGCAAAGCTAACATTGATAAGACTTATTGTCACTCCGAGCTCGAATGGCCAGCGCAGGACGCTAGCTACCCTCAGAAACCTCCCCTCATATCTCTGCTCATCGATGCTGCTGTTGCCGACTATCCTCAACTCCTTGATTCACCCTCTTATCACCCTCTCGACACCCCTCGTTCTCCGAACTCAGTTCATGATCGACAGCCAGGTCTCACCCATGACATTTTCTGTCGCCAAATTCATCGCCTCGTCATCTGCGATCTTGCTCAAGCTGCCTATTGAGACCGTACTTCGGCGTGGTCAGGTCTCAGTCCTGTCAAGCCGCGAATATGTCCAGGCGCTGAGCGGTCCTGATCAACAATTCACCACTATTGTTCCCCCAGGACGTTATGAAGGAACTTTCGGCACCATGTTCCATATCGTGAATGAGGAGGGAACTCACGAAGTCACCAACACAAAACCGGTACCGGGAAAGAAGGGCAAGGCTAAAACTAAGGGCATTGCCGCCACAGTGTACAAGGGCCAGGGTCGTGAGGGACTCTGGAGAGGCTGGAAAGTCAATTGGTGGGGACTCGTTGGCCTCTGGACTGCAAGCGTGGTAGGCCACGGCGGAGAGGGCGAGTTCTGAGACGGGACGGCTCAGAGATAAGTGAGTGTTTGCGGTGTATGCACTGAGGTGCATTTTCCTGGCATGGCGTTGCGGTTGGGATGTATCTCTCCCCTACGAGCTTGACGAAGAGACGGCATGATATCCACCCCCATCTTTCTAAAAATAGTGTAAAATGACAAAGGGGGTTGTTTACGAGTAGCTCACAATTTTTTATATCCAACGACAGTTCACAACTCTGAATGTCCGCGAATATCACGTTCATCATCGATATGCTGCATTTCCTTCCACTTGCCATATTATTATGATGAGTCGACTCATCCTCTGACTTCAGGTCCCGAAATCATAGGCCTTAAAATTGTCTGTCAGCCATCCATTTGCAACTCGGATCTTGAATCTGCCCGCCTCAGCTTTATGGTGGCGTACGGCTTGTTGCATGCGTTAGCCAAGTCATCTCCAGTGAATACGCACATTCGGAATAACCCATGTTAAAACAACGGCTGCAAGCCCCCGTCACGTTCTGTCCCGTCTGCATGCAAACAGGGGAGTATCCTATTCGTTCAGAGATTCAGTTAACGCCTTGTTCAACTTCCATCCCTTGGTTTAATCAGTAATCTCGCGGCGTTTCCATCTGATTCTCCACTTTCCTTCTCACCTACCCCCTATTGTGGCTGTTTCTTGTCAGTGGAAATCTTGTTTGAGTATGTTGCACAAATCAGGGGAGAAAGGTTGACAGCCGAAGAAAAGACCAATCATGGTAGAGCCGATACATCCTTCGGGTGTTGAACAAGAAACAGGACAACTACATCGGAGGAAACGTGTATGTGCCTCTAGTCAAGGTAAGGTTATCGTTGGTGTGGGGGGATTGCAGGAGACTATCAAGCTGAGAAGCCCAAGCAAGGCCTTCAAAAAGGCACAGCTCAGGTATAAAAGACTGGTGGTTGCCCAAGGTCGGGGGAAGCAGAGCATTCTCTTCATCTCGTTCCAAAGACACTCTTTTGTTTGATTCCACACTCATTGCCATTTTTCAACTCCTGTCTCTTATCTTCACCATGAGCTTCCTCTCCAAAATGAACCCCTTCGGAGCCACTCCCTGGTTTGCTCTTCTTCTTTCTGCAGCCAGCGTCTCTGCTCATGGTCATGTTGACGAGATCATTATCAACGGCGTCTCCTACCAGGGCTATGGCAGCACAGACTTTCCCTATAAGGAGAATCCTCCTATCGTTGCTGGCTGGACCATCTCGCAGCGAGATAACGGCTTCGTCTCTCCTGAAGCCTACGGTGATCCTGACATCATTTGCCACCGTGATGCTACTCCAGGCGGAGGACACATCGAAGTTGCAGCGGGAGATGTCATTACTCTTCGATGGTCAGGCTGGCCTGAGAACCATATTGGCCCTGTCCTCAACTATCTCGCCAACTGCAAGGGCCCTTGTGAGCGAGTTGATAAGACCAATCTCGAATTCTTCAAGATTGACGGACTTGGCCAACTCGAACAGGGCACGCCTGGTAAATATGCAGACAGTGTCCTTCAAGGCAACGGTGACAGATGGAATGTTCGAATTCCAAAGAACATTGCTTCTGGAAACTACGTTCTTCGGCACGAGATCATTGCCCTACACAATGCCCTTGAGCGAGGCGGTGCTCAGAACTATCCCCAGTGTTTCAACCTCAAGGTTACTGGTGATGGGTCTGATTCTCCTTCCGGGTATCTTGGAACCGAGCTGTATGTCATTGAAGACCCAGGGATTCTCGTCAACGTCTATTCTGGCTCGGTAGACTATGAAGTTCCTGGACCAACTATTATTGAGGGGGGGGTATCTTCGGTTGAGCAGAGCCCTTCGAGAGCCACGACGACTGCAAAGTGCACTACGAGTTATTAGGGAGATGGGCCATGGTAGATCTATTGTTTCTTGATCGAGTATTATTTTCTGTGGGTCAAAGTGTCTGATACTTATCAGTTGGTTGTGTGTTTTCACCCAATGGGTGTAGTGTTATTGGTCTGTAGCTTCATGATTACTATTGGATGTCGATCTGTTGTGGCATTGATTAGGTACCTTAATTACAGCCCGAGGTTAAACACGATCTCAACACAGATGTGTTGTTTGTAAATATCTTGTAAACTGCCTTCAAGAATCCCATTTGAGTTGGTAGCAATTCAACTGCTTCGTATTATCATCTGAGAGAGCGAACTTGAAAGATGATAACATCGTTCAATACAAAGTCCAGTAAGATAGCCATAGTAAAAGTCACATAAAAAGGCCCAGCATAATGATCTCCCTTGGCTCCAGGGTAAGTACCACGTAGCACTGAGATTGAACAGATCGACCACGTGATCTGGCGTTTTGCATGTCACGTCGCTCAAAGAACCCCGGGTTTTCATTCAAACAACTTCGTTATGCCAACCTAAAAAGTCGCTGTCGAGAGTTTCTGCTCGTGGGCTTCAAAGACTGAACTGTACCTGATTGGCGAAGTGCGTTATGCGCTGAAATTCGAAATTCGCCTCCGTGTTCTCAAGACGCGCGCATCATATCTCCTTTTCAATTTCTTGCGCTCAATTACATATCACGACTATAATGGCAGCATCAGGTGTCGAACAGCCTACGAATGGCGAAAAGGCGTCTGCCCCAGCGCTTCGAAAATTCAAAGCCTCGGATCTTCCTCTGCCTTCCGCGACAAGAGCTGCAATAGAATCGCTTGCTCATAGCTTCAAGAAGGAGGGAGCTTACGATTCCATTCGAAAACAAGTCTGGGACAAATTTGAAGCCAGCGTATGCTATACAAGGAGCACATGCGTATTGTCATGCTAATGCATATTCAGGACTACGAGGCTCAGGTTACGAAATCGATTCTCGAAGTGGCCGAACAGGAAATTGAGCGCAACCCGCAGCAGCTTCTCACACTTGACCGGCGAAAGGCAGCGGCTCTGATTGATGGTGCTCTTGAGAGGTCTGGAGTTTATCACAAAGCTGAAGATGTTATTAGCCAGTTGATTGATGTTGGCGCCATAGAGGAGCGCATACGCGAAACACGCCGTGCCGAAGTCGGCGAGGAGGCAGCCGAGGCGGAGGAGATTCGAGGAGCCAAAACCGACGAAGAATATGCGGCCGATACCGAGGCCCGACGAGCAGAACGAGAGCGAGTTCGAGAAGAACTGCGGCAAAAAGAAGCCGCAATTGAGGAGGAGAAGCGGCGAATCATCAAAGAGGAACGAAAGAAAGAGGAGCGAGAACGTGAGAAAGCCGAGATTAAGCGACAAGAAGAAAGAGACGAGCGTCGCAGGAAGCGTGAACTCGATCGCGAGGAACGTGAAAGGCTCCGGGATATTGAAAGAGAAAAGCGCCATAAAGAACGTGACCGTGATCGGGACCGTGACCGTGACACAAGAGACCGTGATAGGGACAGGGACCGCGATCGTGATAGAGACCGAGACAGAGATCGTGACCGAGATCGTCATCGTGACCATGACCGACACAGAGTCGACCGTCATAAGGAGAAGCAGGCGGTCTCTACAGAGCTTAAGGAGAAGCTCTCCAAGGAAGAGCACGAGCGGCTGGAGCAAGAGGCACTCGCCGATCTACTCCGCGAAAGCTCTAAGCCGACTCAAAAGCAGGAATTAGAGATTGATTCAACCCTGGCACCACCCCCGCGCAAGACAGGGCCTGTCTCAGCTATAAACCCCATCAAGCGAGAACGCTCTTCGATTGCTGAAGATCGCAAGACTAGCGATGCAGGGCTCAAAGCCGAAGGCACTGGCTCTGGAACGCCTGCTCAGACAAAGAAACCCGCTACAGATGAAGCTAGACCGAGCCGTAGTGCTTCTCGGGCTGTTGACCGCGACGGGGATCGTGACAGGGACAGAGAACGCGATCGCCCGAGAGAGCGAGATGCCCGTCGCGACAGACGCTCCAATTCACCCCGCCGAGGCCAGAGTGTATCACGGATCAGGGACCGACGTGACCGAAGCCGCTCTAGAGTTAGAAGAGATAGGACCCGCTCACGTACTGGCAGAGAGGATCGTGCGGTTAGAAGCCGATCACGACCGAAGTATGACCACTACGAACGAAGCAGGTCTCGAAGACGCGAACGCAGCCGTTCTCGACCAAGAGTGGTTGATCGAAGAGACAGGAGCCGATCCAGAACCAGGACCGAGAGGCGAGATCGAAGCCGAGACAGAAGAGAGCGTTCACGCTCACGATTGCGTACTGGTAGACGGGATAGGACCCGCTCACGTACTCGACTTGGCCGCAGTCGATCTCGCGATGTCCGTCTCAGTGGAGCTGATCACTATGATCCGAGAGAGAGAGAGCGTGAACGAGACAGAGACCGTCCCCGCGATCGTGACCGAGAGCGTGATCGGGAAAGGTCTCCCCTTAGACGACAAAGTCGAGAACGGCCTCGTGACAATCGCGATCAAGCGAAGCCACGTGAAAAGGAGCGAGAAAAAGCCCCCGAAAAGGAACGGGAGAAAGAAAAAGAAAACGAGAAGGAGAAACCATCCGACCGTCGCAGCCGTTCTCCATTGCGAGCTACCGCTACTGCTGCACGACCTAGCTCAAGCAAGGCTCAGGATGGACTCGAAGAGTGGAAGATGGTAGAAGTAAGAAAACGGGAAAAGGAGGCCAAGGCCTATCTGGCGGCCCAGAAGGACGCCAGGAGTAAAGGCCTACCGATCCCAGGACTCGACGATAAGAAGAGCAGCGGTGAGATATCTCCCGACATACGCCGCCGCCGGATCACGGAGGATATTGATAGATATACGCCTGGTGGCCGCGAGGAGCGGAGGAGGAGTCGTTCCAGGAGCCGTAGTCGACATCGTGACGCAGCCAAGGATCGAGACCGAGACCGCGGCCGAGACCGCGACCGAGACCGCGACCGGGATAGAGAACGGGAAAGAGACCGAGGGGAGCGCGATAAGTTGAGGGGCGGAGATAGCTATCGCGAGCGAGACAGAGACAGAGACAGAGATAGGGACAGGGACCGAAGGGACAGGGACAGAGACAGAGACCGATCTCGAGACCGCGAAAGGGATCGGCGTGATCGTGATAGGGACCGTGATCGGGATCGTGAGAGGGAACGGTCCAGGGACCGGAGAAACAAACGAGAGCGCAGTCTATCTCCCCGGCGAGAAAGGCGAGACCGTAGTAGGAGCCGTCGTTAACACCACCAATTGAGGACTTCGTACAATAAAGCTCTTTTTGGTTTATTGGAGGTACTTGCATTTTGTAGTTATTTGTAGTAGGATAGGTTAGGTGGTTTGTTTAGATACCCCTTGAAGCCTGAAATAATACCATCGTGTCAGGGCTTGGCAGAAACACCTTTTACACCATAGCACTATGATTATGAATAGCCTGGAATATCATTAAAACGTTTGATCATTATTAAGAATCTATATCTATATCTATATGTATTCAAATACGATTATCATCAATTGGCAAACCACGATGAAGCCATCCGAGTTACGTGCTCACTAGATAGCCCATGATAGTGCCATAATGCACCGGCAATAATGATGGTGATGAACCCCAGACATCCAATCATGATGCCTTTCCGTAGAGTGGGAGACATCTCACCCTCACGGTTCAAAGCACCAGTACCCCATGCAACAACCTCATCCCACATGTTGAGAAGTTGTTCGTAACCAACAGAATACAGAACAAGACCTATGAGGGCAATCGAGTATCCTAATGTTTGGGTAAGAGAAATGTGAGTACTCCAAATAACAACAGAGGTAGCCACAAGAAGGATGCTCTTAAGAATCCCACTGAGAGTCATGACAAGTCCTGATGTTTTACCAATCTGGGAAGTGGTTAGCAGGGGAAGTAGGTTAACAGGATTTTGGTTTTGCCTTACGAGAACAACGCTGACGATATTCAGGACGAATGCAAGACAGGCATTGGCAAATAGCATGCCGTATCCCGCTTGAGCTGCATCCTCCCACTTGAATCGAGGCCCTTCACTGAAGAAGACAACGACGAGGTTCATAAGGGCACAGACAGGTGCGTAATAATAGAGGCCGACAAGGGGATCCATACGAAGACCCTCGGCACTCAGCATAACTTGAATCATGACAACGCGGACAGCTTCGGCGATGGTACCGCACAATTGGAAGATGAAACCCCACCACGAGAACTCGATCTCTCCCAGGCTGGCAATGCCCACACCGACAACAATGAGCATGATATTGCCAAAAGTCTTAGTATCAGGCTCAGCGACACCCCATACCCATGAAGCGAAGAGAGTGAAGACAGGACCGGTAGATTTGAGCATCTGGATGAAAGCAACGGATAGATAGAGGTAGACGATGTTAGAAAAGACGAGCGAGGCACAGTAGAGGACGCCGATAGGGAGGATAGTCCGGATATACAGTCGTCGAGTGAGAGGGAGAGAATGGCGTGAATCGAGGAGAGACGTTGTGCGAGCAAGCAGTTGTGTTGCTATCGTTGCAAAGACGAGATGCCATGTTGTGAGGATGATAGCTAGGGGTTTGTTAACTACATGTCATGGATTGCACAACGCAGTGTTAATAGAATACTCACGATATCCTAAGATCTTGTTAGTATACTCTTTCTCATTCTATGCAATAGTTGGCAGAAAAGAACTTACGGAATCCAGCAGTATCAATGAGCCACTTGTTGAAGAGGATAGTTGTGTTGGAAAAGAATATCCATGTTCTGTTCAAACACAACGTTAGACATCGTTGCGTTATGTCCAATTTGTCACACCCCCAAGCTTACTTACATGATGTAGACAGACGGGTGTACTCCTGAACCTGTTCCCTGGTTTAGAGGCTTTTCTGTAAATCCATTGTCGATAGCCTCAGACCCACGCGATATCCTGTTGGCCTCCAGATCGTTGGAGCGCACCATTGTGCCGATTGTCTCAGCTTAAAAGCAAACAATGCTTCGATATCGATTCTCGAGTTGTGAGGAGTAAGAAGTGATCTCGGTGGCTTGCTCGTGTCGTGGAGAGACACAGCGCAGTGCGTAGATAGTTAAAAGCCACCTGGAACTAGACCCAAACTCTCGCCTCCGAAGTGACGTATTTTGCAAGGGAGCGGAGGGCGGCTGAACAGAAGAAGACGTCGAGAATCCAAAAAGAGGGAGGGAGGATTAACGAGATAAAAAGAAGAATCTCGATGTCTCAAGAAGAGGCTGTAGAGAGAATTCGATGATGCTGATGCTGATGAGAAATCCCAATCAAACGAACGAACGGATGGGGCAAGTGGGTGGTCGAGCAACCTCTTTCTGTTGGTGCAAGCGGATTCAAGTTTGTTGATCGCACCTGCGTCAGTAATGTCTCATGAAAGCGGGAAGCTTTATGTGACTCGTTCCTTGTTATCAAGACCGGTTGCTAAGTTTCGTTTTGGCGTTTTCGTGAGAAGCACAGAAGCAGAAGGAGGACAAGCTTTAAACGCCAACAACATGAGTCGACGGACCCGGGTTCAACACTACTTATCAACAAACCTACCCGACGCAGCAGAGCCAAGGATATACGTTTCTTATGGAGCTCAGCCTCGAAATGGGCCTGGCCCTCAGACCAACGTCGGCTCAATATTGCCGATCACAGGCATAAGCAAGCAGCACCCAACACCAGCTCCCAGACGACAATCGCACAATCCTACCTAATACGAACGAGTCAATGCCCTGCGTGCGTATCGCCGTATGTATTACTGTATTAGAAGATGATGTAACCGGCGACAAAGACTACCGCCCTGGATAATGGATCTAAGAATGGAACTGACCCTCATCCCAATATCCGTACCTGCCAAGCTGTTACGCCCAAACCTATCATCACAAGCGAAACTTCTTGAGAGCAAAGGGGCGCAGGGCAAATCGTCCCACAAGGCGACCTACCCAAGCTTTCACGAGGTAAGGCAAGGCCAAAGATCAGCACCTGGGGACATGGATGTCAGAGACCCTGCCCGCAGTGCCTGGGGGTTTCTGTTTACGGATTGTCCAATCAGACTGAACCTTTGACCTACTAAGGTCATCCCTTGTTTGCACACGAAGCTTAGCATAATTATTCGCGAGCTTTCTATACGAGAAGACCTCTCAGGATTCAGGTCTAGATTCCTCCTGTAACCAACTAACTGCATTGGTCCAGTGGGCCCAAGGAGCAACAAGAAGCACATGGCAGCTGTCAACGCTCCCTTTAATCGGTCTTGGCCGAGGACTGACTCCATAGCAGGTCAATGAACCGGCACTAATCTAACAGTTATACGAGCTCTCAAATTCCTCTAGAACCGTAATTTTCATTGCAAGCCAGGAGTCATGCCAAGAAATCTGCATATCAGTTACGAAGATGACGGACGACAGCTAACAAAGTGTCTCTGCGCAGTGTCCTCGTTAACTGACACATGTAGTAGATATTCATGCTCTCCTGGCTAATTAAGGCAGTTGGTTAGGTGCCGATTTACCGCGGAGTGAAGTTTATCCCGTTCTCAGGAGGTTGGTTGATCAATGGAACCGCCGGTTATTCTCCTTTGGTGACTTGCCGTGTACCTAGCTAAGAGTCTGCCTGTTCCCGCTGTAGTGGGCCAAGGCGCTTCTCTCTTCTCTTTCTTCTCGGCCCTTCAGTGCCGGGGCACCCATATTAATAACTTTGGCTTCTTCTTGACGCTGAAACATATCGATCACACTCAACGCAAGCGAGAACCGACAATTTCGGCAAAATTTTCATTGTCATGGCCTGTGATAATAATGACTGGGCTACGGAGTATTTTGCTCAGAATCGCATCTATATAACTATTATGCCGCTTTGTGCTATGCCATTTTGTTGGTATCTGTCCATCCTGAATAACTGGGGTAGGTATTCTCAATACAGCATACCCTCCTGTCTGCCCTGTAAGACCGATCGATACACAGTAATTGTTCTATTCCCGCGTCCAATTGCTTTCTCAGTAAATCCGAAATTCCAACCCTTATGACTGGAACTACAACGCCGTCGCTATGCTTCTGAATATAATCCCGTAAATGACTCCGTGCGTCTGCGCGTCGCTTGTTTGCTGGTACCTTAGTCAATCCCAATCCTTCAAACCCACCCAGTCTTGCACCGCCCCTTCCTTTGGAAATTCCATCCTCTCCTTGATATGTATCATGGTACGACAGGAACCAATGAAGAAGCATTTGTATCCAGGTCAGAGCCGCGTGTTACCGTTTCAGCCTGGTCAATACCGTCATATACCCAGCATGACGTGGCGCCCTCTTTCTGAGTCGATGCCTCTTTTGGCTTGCCATTGGGTTTTTGACTTTGGTGCCCCTGAATGATCTGACCCGCGGTCTCCGTTTCACTTGCCAACCCAGTCACGGCATCAAGATTTGCAGCCTCATCTACGTCTTGCATGCTTTCGTCTTCGTCGTTCAATACCATAGCAGAGTCCACGCAGTCGTAGAAGAGCATAAACACCCCAGGGGAAAGGCTCAATACCGTATCCTCACTGACCTTTGACACGTTGTGGTCGCTCAACCTCCACCAATCCATCTCAGGCTCATCAATGTCACTGTCTTGATTTTTTGATTCGAGCTCAGGGTGGTTGCTATCAGGTTCCTCGTCATGGACTGCTTTAGTAGGGGGGCTATGTCGTGGATATTTGCGATAACAGATATAGTGCCCGTTCTCGTGTCGTCCATAATGCGTTACCACCGCTCGAAGTTCATATATAGGGCCCGTGAATTTGGATGAACCTTGATCACCGGCCACCATCGACTGTCGAGGGTCTGTTTTCCATTCTTCCTCCATGTTCGATTTCTGGCTCGAGGTACTGGAATCCGCACTACCCAAACACCACGGACCAAGATCCAATGTCATAGGGAAGTTGACTGGAGCCGAGTTCTTCATCATATTGAAGGTAGAAGGATCAAATACTGATCGTTGCATGTGAATCGCCAAACTTTTGGGTGGCCGAGAAATAACAATCTGTTTGGTCTTGGTGGAGCTGACTTTATTACTAGCCGGGATACTGCACTTTTCCGTCAGAGTCTTTTCGTCAAAGTCATCTTCTTCTAAAGCCAGCTCAACTGCCTCAAGTCGACGCAGGACTTTTGAGAGCTGTTTCTCAGATGACCCATCCTCTCTGAACTTATCTGCTAGTTTAGATAGAAGGGTTTGGTTCTTGACGAGCGTGCATTTAGCACATTCAACGTTTTCGATGGCTTCCACCTTGCTGTACGCATCCAACCGTTCGTACAGGTCGTGCTGATTCTTATTCAAACCAAGACTCAACGTCAAGCATGTGAAGGGTATCATAGACAATCCTTCAGAATATCCACATTGAACACAGGCTACTCTTTGCGCTAGCAAACCTTCCAGTGGGTTGTGATTTGTCTTGGTATCGGGTGAAGATATTATGCTTTGATAACCGCTGTCGTCACTGTGCTCGCTTGCAGCCGTGTCGTCCTTGTCCATTTTGACAGCCAGACCAGGGTGCTGAGGCTGCGCGTTCTTGACGGCTTTGGCGACACTCTTATCGATATCATCCAAGATTTTGGAGTAGTATTCTTGAGCATCTTGTTGTGTCCAGGTACTCATCGACTTGAGAAGACCTGGAGTCCATAGCGTTCGTCCATAATTCGATACGTCGTTCAGGTCATTGATGAGGGTTCGTAATGTCTGTGCGACGTCTTGATCGCCGCTATTTTTATCTGATGCTTCGAGGTAGGTGGAGAGGTATTCGGGGAGAGGCTTGAGAGATGAAAGGCCTTGAAGGATGCTGTTCTGATAGCAAGAGTTGTCCATGTTGCCAAGGCCTGGCGGGCGACCGAACTCGGTCTTCAGCCCCAAGACGCTCCCGGTCATTGAAAGCGCACGATTTCTGACCTGGAATACTGAGGACATGACGCCGCCAGGACGGGTCAGCCCTAAGACCCTCCGCATTTTGTCGCTTTTGGTAGCATGGCGGCTTCGTTCGAAGAGCGACATCGACTCGGAGGTTGCGGTTGTGGTAGAATTTTCGGAAGAATCTAAGGCATCCAGGAGGCTCTCGGGGACAATGAATACAAGGCCGTCCCAAAGGCTGGTTCCTAGCAGCTGTATCGATTCTTGAATTGTGGTGGTTGAAGCATATAAATTGTATGCAAGGGTGATGACAACAATGAGGCAAGATATGAGGACACTCGGCTGGGCGATGCGATCCCAGGGAGACTGTTGCGGAAAGAGTTGTCGATGAGCTGCCACCTGGTCGTCGTAGAAGGCATCGAAGTCAGGATGTTGAGACGTCATGCTGTATTTGAAGTCTAATCAACTAAACTGCGCCTAGAAGTCGAAGTCGCAGCTCGAAGTGTCTTAGCCTCGGACCCGTGATCAGTAGAGTAGTGGTAGAATAATGGCGCCGATCGAAAGGTATGCCATGGCCTACGTAGGCGTGAAAATGCGACAGAGGGTATCTTTGTGAAAGAGGTTTAAGTAGTGGCCAGGGTGGTAGGATTGGCAACTAATTGTAGTTCGGATAAGCCGTTTGAAATAGGGAGAGAAATGTTGAGGCAAGGCGCAATTGCAGTGAAAGTAATATTGTTAGAACAGTTTGTTGAAATTCAACATTGCTTCTTTGCATTAGTGGATTCCAAACTGATAAGACAGTGCTGATAAGAGCCATTTCATGTCTGACACTGTAGGTAGGTACCTGTATCATGTATCTCAGGGCCGGCTTACTGTGCAGAAAGCTTTGATTTAATACACTCGGAAGATGCTGGAAACTACGAAGATAAGAGAGGGTAGTACCAACATTGCACTCAATGGAGTAATACTAGTTGGGGGTGCTTCACCAATCATGAATATAGGTAGACAATCAATGTGACTTCGAGTTGTTATGCGGACAACAACTCAATATTTCATTAATACCAATTTTGATGTACGATATGAAATGGCAAATATTCCTTTTCAGATAAAAGTCTGCATTGAACTCAAAAAGACTATCAATACTACGCCCATATCAACGCCAATGACATATCTTCCGACTCCATATCTCTCGCCATAAACATAATAAAAACAAAGAAAAATCGTTATAGAATAAAATAATCTATGTGCAAGAAAGTAAACTGTTGATCATGCTTTGTATCATATTCGTCATAATGTTTCGTTTTGTTATACCAGTTCACAGCTATCATTGCCGTTTAGCTGGGACAACATATGCCAACTTTGGTTCCTCCACAGCAGCGCTCTCAAGATTTGACCACATGCAGAGAGATACTGGCGTTGCGGGAAGCTCAACAGGGCTCTGATTCTCCTCTACGATGGGAGCAAGCGGTGGAATACCGGGCGTAAACCCGGCCGTGATTGGTGTAACAATGAATCTGTCATCCGGACCGCGAGTAATATGGACATGTCGAGTTGATGGCGTGCTTCTTGTTGAAAAGTATCCCCATGATTCTCGAGTCAGTGGCATGTTGGGAGTGTCTTGAATCGGTTTTTTCTTTCGGAACCACTTCATCCAGACAAAGATGCCTATTCCAACGAGACAGCAAACGCCAGCAACAATGCCCCCAATCACTGCCCCTGTTGGACCAACGCCATCGTCTTCCTTGCCTTCTCCATCATCTTTTGGAGTGTATGGCTCGGTGGTAGAAGTCGTGGGGATGGCTGAGGGAGGCCGGACGACTGCATCGGGTGCTTCTGATGTTTCGACTGATAGGACATCAGAAGTCGCTGAGGACGCAGCCGTAGATGTCGTGAGTGTAGCCGATGTTGTAGTCGATATATGTTCAGAAGCAGGAAGAAGAAATGCGTAGCTTTCATCTTGGTCTTTGTCGAGTACGCACTCCTTGTCGCCCCTGCAGCTGTAGCCAAACGGACAGCATCTCCTAGCTCCGTTTTTTCTTCCACATTGTTTCAGGTCCTCATCAAGTACAAGTGTCTTGACTGCAGCTTCTGGATAAGTTGATGAGTTCTGCATTTCAATATTGCAGGTTATAGGCATGATGACCTCGCATTCTCCTTGCGCATTCTTTGGGCAGCATAAAACGGTGGTATTTGCAGCAAGCACTTTGCAAATGGAATCCGACGAACAACAGAAATCCCCGGGAAGGTCGTTACCACACCAGTGGTCTCCAGATATTGGACATGATCCATCTCGCTTATGGTGTTGTAATGGGAAGTCCGAGTAGAACGGGGGAACTTTTCGAGGGCTTTCTGGCTCTTCAATAGCGAAGACTCTCACATGAGATTCGGCAGCAGCAGGACTTGCGGGAGCGAGTAGAAAAGAAACCAGCGCAAGGAAGATCCCGAGGAGATGTCCCTGGTGAGGTTGGAGAGAGAATGCCATGATAGACCTACATGGACGATGGACAAGAATGCTGACAATCTGCAATCGGGATAAACCAGGAAGAAAGAGAACTGGTAAAAGTGAGATCGAGGCGCCTCATGTGCAGACGCCGTGCAGCAGCTCTTGATGATAAAGAAAGAGGAGACGGAACGAAAGAATCATACCAAGCTATTCCTGCACGATGGTTCCATTGTTGGTCCTGCCCTACCTGAATCACAGACCAAATCAAGATGTTTTTTCGAGCTGCTGGTTCTGTTTCTTTTTCTGTTCCAAGAAACAACCAAGTCAGCCTTGATAGCAGGGGTCGCAAGATCGCCTGGCGGCGCCAATCATGAAGTCATCCTAACCGCGGGCGCGACAAATAGCGTCGACTAGGCCCCCCGGAAGTGGTCAATATGCCCTTGCAAAGTGCTCTCCCCTGCCGCAACCCAAGCCCTCGGAATCGAGGCCAGAAACGACTCCCTGTCATAGGGCGTTGTTTGGAAACCTCGAGGATCAGAGAAACGCAGGTCCAAGGTCCAGCGCTTATACAAGTGGGGGAGGACTGATGAGAGGCGCGTTATTGGAAGTTGAGACAGCCACTTGGCATTAGGCGGTGGTGGTCCGGGTCGCCTAAGAAGAAACGAAACAGTGAAACAAGTCGGTGTATGTCTTGGGAAACTGCCTTGGGTTGAGATAATGGGCTTGTGCTGTAACTCGAGGTGGTAGTTGAGGAATGGGAGAACTCGAAATAAGAGCATTTGTCATGGCAATTCTTGGATTGGCTCTTGGGGAACAAGAGTTACATCGTCTGAAAGGACTTAATTGACACTGGACAATAGGTAGAATGCATCAATCATAGATGGGCAACCCAAAGAAAGAAAAGAAAGAGTCACCACCGTCCTTGGTTAAAGAGCTGCAGCTGTTGGTAAGGTAAGGCACGGTTACGTTACTGGAATCAAGCCATCCATTGATCAATGCCCTGAACATCCCAGGAGCTGGAGGTCTCTTTGTCTGTCAATGCTAGCTCTCCGATAGCAAACAACATAGGGATAATGGTTAATCAAAAGAAGTGCAACATCCAATTTATTAACAACAATACATCTCAAGTTCTGCATCACCGTCAGCACTCTAGCTCCACCTTTTAAACAGGGACCGAGGCACGTGTCACGTCGATATAAACAATGTCCTTTATTTTGTCGGCTCTACGAAAAAGCTCGGGCTGTCGGAGAATCCTGATGCGATTATCGGGGGCTGCCGCCATATACCGAGGTACAAAGTATACCTACACAGACAGACGGTAGAGAGAAGGACAACACCAAGATCATGATTTTCAATATCTAAGCAATACTTGTCTAATTGTCTACTGTACTATTAGTCTCTCAATTCTATCACCATGTTCAGTCGACTAGCTCGGGTCCCGGGGTAAATATAGTATCCCCTAACTCTCAATCATACGTCTAATCACGCTTGTGTATAGTCCAAGGCTATCAAGCCGTCCCCTACCCTTAAACGCCAGATGTTTGAGCCAGACAGCTATTCGCTTTGGGCGCTGGAACGCAAGACCGAGCAAATACGAGCCCGATGTTGAATTGGAGGATCCTCAGGATGAAATTTTTGTACGGCTTACGGACGCATCGAGAGTCTGTGTAGCCCGCAAGAGGCCAATTCTTGGGATGCAGTATCGCACTTTGTGAGTGACATGATCATCGCGCTTATGATCAAGGTCGCTGACATTTGGCCTCGTGGTGCAGTCCTAATTTGTGGTTGCGGTGGGTAACGACCGCGCTTAATCGCTTCCATGGCTTGATACTCATGAGTTTCTAGTGATACCTGCCAATGCAGTCAGTGTGTTAATCCCGACACAAAGCAAAGGCTTGTTGACACTTTCCAGGTGAGCAATACTCCAAGATTGGGTGGGGGCTATGCGACTGGCTATACTAACACTACTTAGTTGTCAGAAGACCTTCATCCAGTCAAATTTGAAATGGCAAAGGATGAACTCTTTGTTGAGTGTAAGAGAAACGCCAATCAATATCATTGCTATTCATATACATTAGCTGACTGTTGATAGGGTCTGACAACCACAAAAGTCAACATCCCTGGCCATATCTTTACAGCTGGTTCCAAAAAGGGTTCGTGAAAGAGTTTGGAAAGGACCAGTAAGTTATCCATCACTGTTCAGCTACACCATAGAGGTCTCTGACGAAGTAGTACGGCGGAACTTTGGGATTCGTCCATTGGGAATAGCCCTCCCCAAGTTCCGTATGATGCTTTCTTTCTTGACGGTGGTTGGAAAGCCCTTAGCCAGTTGACCAGAAATATTGTATGCCACTCCTGACTATGCCTATGACCCAATAACTTACAAATGTCAGTTGGTTCACGGCTTCTGCTTCGTTAAAAATGCACCCGCCTATCCTGAGTCGACCCAAGACCTCTTGGCTCGGTTGGGTCCAGTCCGCACCACACATTATGGAGGTTTCTACGACTTTACGCCAAATCTTGCTAAGGCTGATCTAGCCTATACAAATGTCGCTCTCCCAGCCCATACAGACACCACCTACTTTAGCGAGCCCGCTGGCCTTCAAGCGTTTCACCTTCTCTCACACAAGGCACCTCCCGGTGGACCAGAAAACGAGCCCTTGGGTGGCGAGTCACTGCTGGTTGATGGCTTCCATGTTGCTAAAATTCTAAAAAAAGAAGACCCCGATGCATATCGCTTGCTTTCCACTATCGAGCTCCCATGGCATGCCAGCGGCAATCCTGGAATATCAATCACTCCAAACCACACATACCCCGTGATCGAATTGGAACGGACCCATATTCAACGCATCCGTTGGAACAATGAAGACCGTGGTAGCGTGAATCCCACCGAGTTCAGGGAATGGTTTAACGCCGCTCGAAAGTGGACGGAGATCCTGCATCGGAAGGAGAGCGAGTATTGGTTCCAGCTGGAGCCAGGAACGATCATTAGTAAGTACAGAAGCCTAGCCTTGGTACAAACCTATACTGACTATTAGTCTTCAACAACTGGCGAGTTCTGCACGGCCGACGTGCGTTCACAGGTATCCGCCGTATCTGTGGAGCATACAGTAGGTTTCACCCATGGATGGCGTGAATTACCTTTGAAGAGACTGATTTCTGACGCTGCGTAGTCCCCTACGATGACTTTATGTCCACTTACCGTGTGACGAATACACCGGGCCATAGGGCCACGGGACGACACTACAACAACAGAACAAGAATGAAAAACGTTGGCTTTTGTTTGGATTTTGATGAAATTGTCAAGGAACGTCCCGAACTATTTCCTGAAGCGACGGAAGGGAAAGAAGCATGAATTTTACTATATGTGAAAGAAATTCTTAGTCGGCTTGAAGCTTGAGTAGCTTTCCCTTTGTCAAAGAGGCAGAGAAATTTTGATAGCAACATGTTTGCATTTTGCACAGCGTGATGGCCTAGGTGGATTTTAGTTGGTCAATACTATAATTCTGGCATGTACTTAACCGCGATAGTCGCCTGGCTAAATTAGTACACAGACAACAGCCTCCGCGATAGCATAGAACAAGTCCTTGGTTTCTCAGTGGCGGGGCATTGCTCTAAAGTCTCTAACCCCGCGATGTCCATCCTGAACATGGAGCACAATGGGAGCTGAATGGACAGTAACAGGGCTAAAAGTAAGCACCCGGAGTCCCGGACCCTGGCAGTAATCTCAGTAGTCGCGCTAGAGGTATTTCTCCACGAAGTTGTGACAGCGTATCACAGAATATCAAATCTTACCACGGCTAATCTCGAAATGAAGCTGGTTGATAGGTGCGCCAGACGGTGGAGACGAGTTCGTGCCTTGTGAACCTCCATACTTTGGTCCACTGGAGGGACAAGGGCCGAAAGAGATTCTTGGACTGAATGAGCGTGTCTGGTTCGTCGGTAAATGTCGCAAAGTGAGAGTAAATATTCAATTGGGAGAAGAGCCGAGGATGTCGGGCATTGGATATGAACAAAAGCTAGAGTGGAATATATAAAGTATAGCAGTGCCCGACATCTACTTGCTTGGGCGCGTAACCTTGTAACTTCAAGCTTTATTACTCACGACGAGTTTATCCAGAGACGGTTTTATCTTCAGCCTCAACATTTTCTAATACAAGTTCATTCATAATCATGGACCCCAAAACTGGCGCATTTCATCATGATAACCTGGCGGTGCCAGATACTTCCAGAGTGCTTTCGCTCTTCTCTCTGAAAGGCCGTACAGCTATTGTTTCTGGAGCTGGTGCGGGCATTGGTCTAGCCATTGCTCATGCACTTGCTGAGGCAGGCGCCAATGTAGCTATTTGGTACAACAGTAACAAACAAGCACTGAAGGAAGCCGAGAAGATTGAGAAGGAATATGGCGTCAAGTGTAAGTCAACTACAAGTTTCACTCTAAAATTATCCATGACTTACATAACCAGGCCGAGCATACCAAGTCAATGTTATCTCACCCGAAGCAGTTGACAAGGCCGTCAACGAGATCATTTCCGAGTTCAACGGCCGCCTGGACATATTTGTAGCCAACTCTGGAATTGCCTGGGAAGACGGTCCCTTCATCGATGGCCCCACGGAGAGAGCTCGTCGTGTTATGGAGGTCAATGTTGACGGTGTCATGTGGTGCGCCAGGAGCGCAGGAGCACATTTCCGAAGACAGAAGAAAGAGGGCACAACAGTGGACGGAAAGAAATTGACCAACTTTGTGGCCGGCAGCTTTATTGCTACAGCGTCTATGAGTGGAAGCATCGTCAACATCCCTCAGCTGCAGGCAGTGTATAACGCCTCGAAGGCAGCCGTTATTCACCTTTGTAAGTCATTTCTTGCGGAAAAGGAAGGTGTCTGAATGCTGACTGTAATAAACTAGGCAAATCTTTGGCTGTGGAATGGTCAGGATTCGCTCGCGTCAACACTGTTTCTCCCGGATACATCAAAACTGAGATTACGGATTTCATCAGTGAAGACGTTAAGAACGTTTTCAAGGAAAAGACATGCGCTGGGTGAGTACATTTCACGTTGAAGTTTACCATCTCTTGACTAACACAATGTTCAGACGCCAAGGCGAGACTGGAGAGCTCAAGGGAGCTTATTTGTACCTGGCCAGCGACGCCTCGTCCTTCACAACAGGTCATGACCTGATCGTCGATGGTGGTTACTGCTTGCCTTGAGAGAGTCTGACTTATGGGCTGTTGATGCGTTTGATCTTCGTAGCAGCTGCGTTAGGTACTCTTGAATTAGCAGGGCCGTCATGCGTCGCAATGTGGGAGTTAAGGATATAGATATTAAAGGCTTTGCAATTAGACAAGATTCATATCTCAACGTAATTATCCGTATACTCCAAACACAACGGCATGCTTGACTGATGTTAGGGATTAACATGATCCAGGCTGCCAACCTGAATGGAAGCGCCAAGATATAACCACTCCAAGCAAGGGTCTACAAAATTAGTACGAAGTAACCTGGAGGCGGACGAACTGCTCAATTGTCGAGGACAAATATGAGAAATGGTGGTCTGTTGGCAGCGAGTTGCAACTGGCAACAATCAGCTAGCTGATCAGATGGACGTAACGCGGGGCACGGAATGCAGAGATCGTCAGACTTCGGATTCCTTGACCTGGGGGATTCCGTTGGATCTTTGGTGAGAATAAGAACGTCGATATGTAAGTACCTAGGTGAGAACGCAAATGCGCAGAACACGAAGTGTGCAATAATATCGCATCATTCACCGCTTTGTCCATCCAAACCAGTGTCCCATTTAGATCGTAGATAAGAATCGAGGCACAGTCAGTTTTCCGATTTTAGCAGCAAGTTTCAGGGGAGTGGTAGCTCTCCCGACACCGAGGGACAGTTAACATTGCGCAGTAGCGCAGTAGAGTGAGAATAAAAGTCAGATACAGAGTAGAGAGGTAATAAATAATGACCACGCAAGCGAGAATTGCTACCTTTATAACCATCTTCTAATTGGGCCGAGGCCAGGACCTGTCATTGGAATAAGGTAAACGCGAGAGAAGAGCAGAGCTGTTGGTGCTGAAAAGGTACCCTACCCGCATTTACTTGTATATCTCCACCTACCAGTGCCTATTTGGTACTTAAGCTCCCTCCCAAGGTACCTAAGTCTGGTCTGGCCCCTTCCTGAGAATTGCTCACCCGTCATCTCCCAACTGGCAGTGGCTGCTGAGAGTTCTTACCTCCCAACCTACCTGACTTCCCGCTCTTTCTGGTCAGCCCTATCCAGTAACCGTCTTCTTTCAAACCTGGCCACGGCTACTTCTCAAACACTTCACTTGCGCACCGCCGTCTGCCTCTTTATATAGTCGCATTCCATATTTCGTTTTTGCAAGTTTCGACAAGTATTCCTACCATCGAACACAACCAGCAACAGCTTCACCGCCGCCAGTAGTCTCCTCCTCTCGCCTCGTCCATCACCCCTAGCCGCCCACCATGGACTCTGAAGGCGAGGCCAACACTGCGCCCTCTACTGAGGAGCGACGCAACGTCCAGGTCGACAATGCCATTCGCGCAATCCAGGAGAAGAAGCCGGTCCCCGAGATTGATTTTACCATTCATACCATGGAGGACAACACCCAGGTCAGCACCTTGGAGCGTGTGTGCAAAGGTTCGTGAGATCCCCCTCTAGTTGTCGCCGCCTCAACCCCGCCATCATCATCGACAGCAATGGTGTCGCAGATTTGTCTACAATACAATTTGCTGCAACTTGACTTGCGTCCTGAACGATATGCCATTATGGCTGGCGATATTACTTGTGTCGCCGCGAACATCTTTGGCTGACCCAAATCTATTTGCATTTTCACAGATGTCCAAGCTCCTGCCATGTACAAACCTACCGACGAGCAATTCTTCGAAGATGAGACCCATTCCAAGCCCAACCTTCAGTTTCTTAAGCAGCATTTTTATCGAGAGGGCCGTCTCACCGAGGAGCAGGCTCTTTGGATCATTAAGAAGGGCACCGAGCTTCTGCGCGCCGAACCTAACCTTCTCGAGATGGACGCCCCCATCACTGTCTGTGGTGACGTTCATGGACAGTATTACGATCTCATGAAGCTCTTCGAAGTTGGCGGTGACCCCGCCGAGACCCGATATCTCTTCCTTGGTGATTACGTCGACCGAGGTTACTTCAGCATAGAGTGTGTTCTCTACCTCTGGTGCCTCAAGATCCACTACCCTAAAACCCTCTGGCTGCTACGAGGAAACCATGAGTGTCGCCACTTGACCGACTACTTCACTTTCAAACTCGAATGCAAGCACAAATACTCAGAGACTATCTATGAGGCCTGCATGGAATCCTTCTGCGCCCTTCCCCTTGCCGCTGTTATGAACAAGCAGTTCCTCTGCATTCACGGTGGACTGAGCCCTGAGCTGCACACTCTTGACGACTTGAAGAGCGTGCGTAACCTGCAATCTTCTTTGCTGTGGTTTTATAGCTGACTCTTCTCAGATTGATCGTTTCCGCGAGCCTCCCACCCAGGGCCTCATGTGCGACATCCTCTGGGCTGACCCTCTCGAAGACTTTGGCCAGGAAAAGACAAGCGACTACTTCCTGCACAACCACGTTCGAGGATGCTCGTACTTCTTCTCCTATCCTGCTGCCTGTGCTTTCTTGGAGAAGAACAACCTTCTTTCTATCATTCGCGCCCACGAGGCCCAAGACGCAGGCTATCGAATGTATCGGAAGACGCGAACTACTGGTTTCCCTAGTGTCATGACCATTTTCTCCGCCCCCAACTATCTCGATGTGTACAACAACAAGGCTGCAGTCCTCAAGTATGAAAATAACGTCATGAACATCCGACAGTTCAACTGTACTCCTCATCCTTACTGGCTACCCAACTTCATGGACGTATTCACATGGTCTCTTCCTTTTGTGGGAGAGAAGATCACCGACATGCTCATTGCTATTCTCAGTACCTGTTCCGAGGAAGAACTCAAAGAGGAGACACCCTCCACAACCTCGCCTGGCCCAGCTTCGCCAGCATTGTCCAACGACCCCGAGTCGATTGAGGTTCGACGAAGAGCCATCAAGAACAAGATTCTCGCCATTGGCCGACTATCTCGTGTATTCCAGGTGCTTCGCGAGGAGTCCGAAAAGGTCACAGAACTCAAGACCGTTTCTGGTGGAAGGTTGCCTGCTGGAACCCTTATGCTTGGTGCCGAGGGTCTCAAGAACGCCATCAACACATTCGAAGACGCTCGAAAGGTTGATTTGCAAAACGAAAGACTGCCGCCTAGTCATGAGGAAGTGGTTAAGCACCAGGAGGAGGAACGAAACACAGCGCTTCAGAAGGCAGCTGATGAAGCTAACAACGATAAGAAGTTGCAGCAGCTTTCCAGAAGGCTCAGCACGTAAGTCATTGTCTTCCAAGAAAACAGACATGATGCTAACATGGCAATAGGGACCGTAAGAACCGGGCTCCAACGTCATGAACATAGTTGTATAGTAGCATCTACGTCATTGTTATAAACGCTGGTGAAGGACTTGGATGAAGGATTAATTATCATTCTCCCATCATGAGTGGCTGCTGAACGCCGCCAGGCTTTCCTCTTCGTTGTGACTTCTGACACTCTGGTCTTAGCACTGGCGATGAAAAGTCAGCTTGTCGTTGCTGGTCCTACGCTCTCAAAACTGAGCAAGAAACAAAAACAGGATAGATGACGACGTTATTACTTCGGGTGCCAAGTAGATATGCAAACAGCATGAGTACACTGTCTATAACTGGATGTGCTCCCCCAAATTTTCTAGTTGGCGATGCACCTTAATGAATACATGAATGCTCTTAAATGGCCGACTTGTGATTTTCTTTCAAAAGATGGCGATTCCAGATTCTCTTCGGCCCGTAAACCCAACGGCATTGGCCCTTCTCCAAACGCGTCCGATTACCACAGCCATTTCCTTGGAGTTATTCTTTGGCACCCTTACACCATCAAAGCTCACAAGATCTTTTGGACAAGTTCCAAGAGGTCAAAGAAAGCTTCACGCTCAAGATCCATTTTGGAGAGTCCGAGACCTAGAACGAGTATTCGTCGATCATTTGGTGATCTCAGACATATCTGGCTTGCAATCTGTGCTGCGTAAAGCTGCCCAAGAGTCTCACGCGCCTCACCCCCGCCACCAAGTAGTGTCGTAGGCGTGAGGTGTGTGGACGGAAGCAGGCCTTTGTTTGAACCAGGTAAGTTCATCTCGACGACTCCAGCTGACGATCCCGTCAAGGGAACTTGTATCTATTTACTGTCAGCAGAATTCGAGACTGATGAATGAAGGTACTGAGATACCCATTGTGCCAATCGGCCTTCTTGAGAGATGGTGATGAGAATCTTGTCAGCGAAGCTGGTAGAAGTGATCTCTGTGGCAACTCCATTGACTAGACCCGAGACTTCTCGAGACCGGGAAGGGAAAGGTTCTTCTCTAACATCCACAGACGCCATATTGAAGTAAGATTATTTATGAGTAGAGAGTTGAGTAGAGTTGAGTTGAACTGGAGCATTGAATCCCACTTCAAAGAGCTCTAGGTGGGGCAGTTCGCAACAGGCTTGGGGACCTCTATTGGCCACAGCAGCTTCTAATCCTACCTGCAGGAACAAATACCCTTCTAACATCTAATCCTACCTTACTAGCCTGATCTTACCTAAATTATCTTAAGTCCATAGAGCCATTTTTCACCAAGAAAACTAGAATTATTGAATTGAAGTTGCATACCAATGACCCAAACGGTACCTGGCCTGGAGACGGCCCCACCACCCCGCACTATCCCGAAAGCAGATCCAGATTCTAGCGGTGGATCGCGGCAGAATAACTTTTGATCCCAAAATTTCATGAATTCCATATTCGCGATTCCGACCATGGTTGATCTCCAAAATGGCTAAGTACGTTCCTCGTCAACGAAAGCACAAAGTGCTCGCTCGTGAACGAGCAAAAGAGAATGCACAGCATGAAATCCCCCAGGACACAAACCAGGACGAGCTCCTCCCTACAGCCAAGGCTGATCGCGAGGCCAAGAAGGCCCAGATGAAGGCGGAGCTTCGTCAGGGTCGGGACGGCGCAAAAATGAGCGGAAAGAAGGCCAAGCGTTTGGAAAAGTATATTGAGGGCAAGCTGCGCAAAGATGAGAATCGCGAGCTGCTGGCTAAGCTCGCTGAACGCCGAGTCGATACTAGCTTGTTCTCGAGTAGTCGATCTCTCGGAAAGGGTCGCGAGACTAAGAAGGAGGCATTGCGACGGGCAATGAGAGAGGACAAGGCTGGCTTGGAAGGTGGTGAGGAGGAGAGGAACAAGATTCTTCTCGAGAAGAGACAAGAACGAGAGGTGGACGAAGGTGCCTCAAGTGACGAGAGCGAGGCATCTGAACCGGAGAAACATATTCCATCGAAGTCAACACCCACAGCCAAAGAACCAATCCAATCAAAACCAGCAACAAGCACACCTGCAGTTGGTTCAGGTCTCAAGAGACCGCTTGAAGTCGATGACGAAGGACGGCCTGTTATTCAAAAACGACAGAAACGAGGCGGAGTGAAATCGAAGTTTTCACTGGCTCCAGTCGAAGCGCTACCTGAGCACGAGTCCGAAGAGCCTGATAGTAACGGAAGCGATAGCGATAGCGATGAGTGGAACGGATTCAGCGACGATGCGGCCGACAAGGGAGAGCAAAATGAGGAGGATAGTGGAAGCGAGGAAGAGGACGAAGAAGGATCCACTGAGGGATCTGAAGACGAGTCGGATGGTGATTCGGATAGTGATATGGAAGGCGCAGACGAGAACAAAGCGCAGAGATCATCTTCCTTTAAAGCCTGGGCGCATCAGCAACGAAACAAAGCCCTTGGCTATCAGTCTATCGAAGGAACAACGACCAACCTCGAAATTCCCAAACCAGACAACTTCGTCCCTCGAGCCCCCGAACAAGACCCTTTGCCGATGGAACTACAGCCAACACAGAATATCAACCGCAAGGTTCACAGTGTATCGGTCACCAGAACACCAGAGGTTCAGGAGGCGAGGTTGAAGCTTCCTGTGGTATCGGAGGAACAAAGGTTGATGGAAGCCATTCACAACCATGACATTGTCGTGGTTTGTGGTTCTACCGGTTCCGGAAAAACCACCCAGATCCCTCAGTTCTTATATGAGTCTGGATACGGCTCACCCGACTCACCTACGCCTGGCATGATTGGTATTACGCAGCCTCGTCGAGTTGCCGCCGTCAGTATGTCCAAGCGAGTTAGAGAGGAACTTGGCGACAAGTCCGAGGTGGTCGCTTACCAGATTCGCTTTGAGGGCACAGTTGACCCCAAGACTGCTATCAAGTTTATGACTGATGGTGTATTGCTGCGTGAGGTTGCGCAAGACATTACACTCAAGAAGTACTCCGCTATTGTCATTGATGAAGCTCACGAGAGAAGTGTCAATACGGATATTCTTATTGGTATGCTCAGCAGAGTCATCAAACTTCGAGCAGAGCTGGCAGCAGAGGATCCTACAGTCAAGCCCCTGAAGCTCATCATCATGTCTGCCACACTTCGGATAGAGGATCTCACCATGAACCCTACTCTCTTTGCCACTCCACCGCCTGTTTTGGAGGTTGAGGGCCGGCAACATCCTGTTACTATTCATTTCTCACGAAGAACTCAGCACGATTACGTCGAAGAGGCGTTTCGAAAAATTAGCAGGGGCCATAAGAAGCTACCCCCTGGTGATATCCTAGTGTTCTTGACTAGCCGCAACGAGATTTTGGAGCTCAGCAAGAAACTCAAGGCCGCTTTTGGCGGTCTCAAGACAGCAGATGGACCCAAGGTGCAAATATCTGCCAGTGATGCTCCCGTGGAAGTGGAAGATATCGAATTTGGAGATGTGGATGACCGCACTGGCGATGATTTTGATGAGATACCCACAGATGATGAGAATGAAGAGGATGAAGATGAGTTCCAGATTGAAAAGGATCAAGAGGTTGCGCCATTAAAGATGCGAATTTTGCCTCTTTACTCTTTGCTTCCAACACACGAGCAGATGCGAGTCTTTGAGCCAGCACCTGAAGGCACACGAAACATCATCTTGGCAACCAACGTTGCAGAGACCAGTCTGACCATCCCTGGCATTCGATATGTTTTTGACTGCGGACGATCAAAGGAGCGACAGTATGACCGTCTGAGCGGCGTCCAGAGTTATGATATTGGCTGGATCAGCAAAGCCAGTGCAAACCAGCGATCTGGTCGTGCTGGTCGTACCGGCCCCGGCCACTGCTACAGACTTTATTCCTCTGCGGTTTACGAGCGAGACTTCCCTGCTTTCACAGACCCTGAGCTTTTACGAATGCCCATTGAGGGTATTGTGCTCCAGCTCAAGGCGATGAACCTACAGCATGTCGTCAACTTCCCTTTCCCTACACCACCCGATCGACGAGCTCTTGCAAAGTCTGAAAAGCTATTGACCTATCTCTCTGCGATCTCTTCGACCGGCCACGTTACCCAGATTGGCCAAACCATGTCTGTGTTCCCTCTGTCTCCCAGATTTGCACGTATCTTGTTGGTCGGCCATCTTCACGACTGCATCCACTACACGATCGCTCTTGTTGCTGGTCTATCGGCTGCCGAGATCTTCCTCCCTGAGAATCAGGCCATTCCGGCACTCGCAGCAAAGGATGATACTGCTATCCGAACAACATCAGATGTAATCGCAGAAGATCGTCAAGCCAACGTGCGAAAGATGTTCAACGAAGTCCACAAGAACTTCTGCTATCTGGATGACAAATCTGATGCTTTGAAGATCCTGCAAGTTGTGGGAGAATTTGCCCATGAGCCTACAGAGGAATGGTGTGAAAATCACTTTGTTCGATTCAAGGTGCTTCAGGAAACTCAACGACTGCGAAAACAGATCACTGAGTTGCTGAGGGCGAATATATCAGGTTTTGCCAACTTGAAATATGAGGATAAGCTGGATCCTCCATCGCCTAAACAAGTGGCGGCGCTCAAGCAAATGGTTGCAGCAGGTTTCGTGGATCAGGTTGCTATTCGCGCAGATCTCACACCTAACCCTCCTGAACAATTTCGCAAGCCTCGCCGATCTATCGACGTTCCTTATATCCCCCTGATTCCCATCCACACTGGTCAAGAGGTTGAGAGCGACCGTGGAGTATATATCCATCCTACATCACCCCTTGCCCATATCAGCGTCCAAGAATGCCCCGAGTACATCGTCTACTCGTATCTTCAAAGAGCTGCGCAATCGGTTGATGCAGAGAAACGACCCAAGACCAGAATGCACGCTCTAACAGATGTCACAGGCGGGCAACTTGCAGGATTGGCCAAGGGGACGCCCCTCATCTCCTACGGCAAACCGATCAAGGAGCTCAAACCTACAACAGGTACGGATAGTGGTACAGTAAGAGAGTGCTTTGTGGTTCCGTACTTAAGAGCCGAGAGCACTGGTGGTCAAGGATGGCCTCTGCCTGCGAAGAAAGTGAAGCAGAGAAAGGTTCCCGGAAAGGGTTGGGTTGTGGAATAGAAGACGAAAATACACTCGGTGTTCTCAATAATTTTTAGTTGAAAAGTTGATATAGATAAGATACCTCGTGGGTTATATGGAATTTCGTATCCTTATATACTGTGTAGGTCCTGAAATGCAGCGTAAAATCGGTGGGTGTGATTGGGTGGTTTCAACGTAACGTCATCATGCAAGATCGTGTTTATGGCACGATAGCTTCAACTACCTATGGACTGTTTTAGCAAACACCTTTGTTGAGATTCGATTCGTGAGATTCTCTGTTTCTTCTAGACTATCGCCATGTCTGGGTCACCACCCACCCTCTTCCCAGGCGTTGCTCTCGTCACAGGCGCTGCGTCAGGTATATTCAAGCAATCCGCCGAATTTTAATAGCCTCACAATCTACTAATATCTCAATTCCAGGCATTGGACGCCAAGTCGCCATATCATTTGCCGTAGAAGGATGTCGCAAAATCGCTCTATTCGACAAAAATATAAAAGAACTGATCGAAACAAAGAGCACCATCACAGCCAAAGCGGGAGAAGCAGAAGTACTCTTCTTCGAGGTGGACAATCTCGAGGCAGACGAAGTTACCAGAAACATGACCCTTGTCATTGCATACTTTGGACGTATCGACTATGCTGTCAACTGCGCGGGTATGGGTGCCATTTTCTTCTCTCACATTTTATGCTCAAAGTTTATGAATAGGCATATATGGTCCAACAAAGAAAAGTCATCAAGTCACGCCTTCTGAATTCGACCAGGTCATGAATACGAACTTTCGTGGTCTATGGCTTTGTGCACGAGAAGAGCTCAAGTGTATGTCGGCCCAAAGTATTGGGGCTACGCATGATGGAAGGCCTGGGTTTCGAGGGTCGATTGTCAATATTGGGAGTAACCTTGGGCTAGTGGGGAAACCAGAAACTCGTGAGCATCAATTACGTCCAAGTGAGGGTTATGAGCACGGACTAATTGTTGCACAGCAGTGTATAGTGCCTCGAAGGCCGCCATTATCAGCTTGACGAGAAGTGATGCTATTGATGTAAGTCTGACTGATTGAAGCATCACCGAATGATCATACTCAAGGCATACAGTACGCAAAACACCAGGTTCGAGTCAACTGCGTGTGCCCTGGAGTTATTGAGTAAGGTATCCGGCTTCTTGTTAGTCGTCCTTTGTACTTACATGTTCAGAACACCTATGACAGCCGATGTGCCAGACGACGATGCTGCTGTACAGACCGCGGTTATGAGGAGAAAAGGCACTCCCCAAGAAGTTGCAGATGCCGTCTTGTTCCTGTCTAGCCCTAAAGCTTCCTTTATTCAAGGTGCTGCATTATCAGTGGATGGCGGATATACCATCAGTTAAGCAAGATAGACCGGATAAATGGCAGAACGTCAAATAGTATTGGGTATCAAATTACTGTATAAGGATGAAATACGCCCTTTTTTCCCACAGAAACGCCACCTTCCTTCCCGGCGATATCTCAAGATGCAGCTGGTGTGCTGGTAGAATTCACCATCTTGCTCTTCTTGCGCCGGGGTTTAGGAGCAGTCGCTGACTTGTGCGTCTTCTCCTTACTATCCTTCTTCTCTTCAACCTTGGTGTTGATGGTCGGACCATTGATTCCTCCAATTGGACCGTCCTTCTTTGAAATCTGCGGTGGTTTGCGACCTGTGGTCGTGAGGTGAAACTCTCCTGGGCGGCCTGTAATAGGGTTCTCGTCAATGTATTCGCCGCCGTATTTCATGTGAATCATAAAAGACTCCTCTGCCAGTCTTTCCAGCGACTTCTCGTCATCCTTGTGTGTGGTAGCTGCAGGAGCAGTTGGGGCTTTGCTGGAATCGTCTGATACGGGCATAGGGGTTGCAGCGGCAGAGTTCTGGATCTTTGGCTTTGCCGGTGTCTTGGATGATGGGAGCTGGTAGAAATTGCCGACAGAAGGACCCCATTTCCTGACAGACTCGGCAGCTGACACAGCGTTGGTCACTAATGAAGATATGGTCATCTATAATAGAGGTTAGAACTGTTCAGGGGTCAGATGCTTCAAACAACGTACAATTCTGGCTGCGAAAATGCTACTCAGAGTTGGAGCCATGTAGATATTCTCCCCTACGACAAAGTATGAAGCATGCACAGTGATCTCATCATCCTCGTAGGCTGACTTCCGTCGTGTTTGCTTGCGAATCACCCATACACCAGTGCCAGCTCCGGGGCCAGTCTCAGCAGGCTCCTCTGCAACCCTGAATTCAAGGCCAGACATGGTGTTGAGGTGTCCTTCGAAGGCTTCACGAGTTGCAAGGAGGTAACGCATCGACTCAACATTCAAGGCTTGACTAAAGACAACGGCGTTGTTCGACGTGCGTTCGAAGAAGGGCGATTCGGCGAAGTAGAAGAGGATGGTGTTGCTATGCAAGCCGCCCTCCCACTGTGAGAGAGCCATGGGAGAGCGCCATTGGATCTCATCGAGAGGAGGATCATTAGGGTTCGACATTTCGATAAATTGTGTGGTTCTTTATTATTGTTGTGATATTTTCCTTTGTTGTAGTTTTTTTTAATCGAGCATAGATGGTGATATTTCCTTTGGGTTTAAAGCTTGAAGCACTGACTGAAGCTCGATCTTCCACTTGACGTGGGGTTCCGCTTCTAGCGCGTTACAGGGACGGCAGTGTTCCGCGTCAGCGGCGGCGCATCAATTTCAACCCCAAAACCACAACCTCACATCTTCATCCCCATAACACAACAAGAATCATAAAAGACATCGCCGTACGAAGATTTAAATACTCAGCGCAAACACAGAGTCTTAGAATCCAGCTATGGATCTGCTCTCGAGCATCCGCAAGTCCGGTTCCAGAGGTGGCGTCAATTTTAGCTGGGACGAGGTCGCAAGCTCTTCCCATCGCGAAAACTATCTTGGTCACAGTCTAAAAGCTCCTGTTGGACGATGGCAAAAAGGGCGCGATCTAAACTGGTACGCCAAAGCAGAAGACGATTCTGGAGAGCCCAACGAGAACGGAGAGACAGAGGAGGAACGACGCGAGAGGGAACGAAAGGAGGAGTTGCGCAAGGTCAAGGAGGCTGAGGAGGATGCTATCGCTGCAGCTTTGGGATTACCACCCCCTGTGCGAAACTCTTCCGGTGCCAATGCAGTAGAGGTTGATCCCAACAAACGAAAGGCTGGGCCAGCAAGCGGTCCTCCCAATGAAGAAGCTAGAAACGAAAAGAGGGAGCATTCAAGACGTCACGATGACTCTGAGAGACAAGAAAGGCGACGACACCGAAGTCGTGATCATGATCGTGAGCGGCGCCATCGAAGACACAGGAGGAGCCGGAGCCGCGACCGCGATGGAGGCAGAAACCGAGATGAGGATAGGCCAAGGGACAGGCATCGGGATAGGGGCGGTGAAAGGGATAGACGTCACGGTCATAGACGTCACCGTGATGGCCATCGCAGAGAGGATGCTGAAGAAGAACGGCAACACAAAGATAGGACCGGGGAGCGCCGCCGATCGAGGTCAAGAGATCGACGTAGGCGTAGTGCCAGCCCTAGACCTCATCGAGACTGACAGACCACGTTTTGGCCTTGAACTCAACTTCAGTCGAACACATGATACCCCATACAAATATCCAGGAAAGCGCCTTGTCGCGATTATACTCAGCATATGTCAAAAACAATGTCAATTCGCTTCACCCTCATCAGAAGTGAAAGCCTACATACTTTTTGGAGGTCTCTCCTGACCTAACGCCAAATCAAACCACTATTGTTACACTAATATTATTACACAATGCTAGGACTGGCTAAGAGGCTCGCCATCCTTGGCCTTCTGGGCACCATACTTCTCCAATCGGATAGACTGGATAGCAATGAAACCAGTGCTATCCATAGGAGAGAAGGTGTCAAGGCTGTCCATTGAAGCATCTTCCTGGGAGTAAAGGCAGCTGGTCTCGCTCGATCGTCCAAGAACGTAGACGTTGCCCTTGTACACTCGGAGGCGAACCTGACCGTTAACACCCTTCTGAGCGGAGACAATTGCCTCATCAAGCCACTCGCGCTCAGGGGAGAAATACATGCCATTGTAGAGGCACTGGGACCACTCGATGGTCACAAACTGGTCTCGGAGCTTACGGACCTTGGAGTCAAGGACAAGACCCTCAAGATCAACGTGGGCGAGACGGGCGATAGTGAGACCAGGGGTGTCGTAGCATCCTCGGCTCTTGAGTCCGATCCATCGGTTCTCAACGCTATAAAATTGTAAGCATGCTGCTCTGTAAGAAATCATAATGCTGAACGTACATGTCAATTCGGCCAACACCATGGTCATGGCCAATCTTGTTGAGAAGCTTGAAGAGCTCTACGGAGTCGGTAGCCTCCTGGTCAGGGGTAACAACCTTTACGGGCAGACCCTTCTCAAAGTGGACAGTAAAGTCGAGGGGCTTGTCAGGAGCCTCAAGAGGGTCCACAGTCTGGGTCCAAAGGTCCTTAGGAGGAGTGTGGTCGGGATCCTCAAGAATTCCAGCCTCGTACGAGCAGTGGACGAGGTTCTCGTCCTGGCTCCAAGGGGCCTTGGGGGTGGATGAGACGGGGATGTTGTTCTCGGTAGCGAACTTGAGGAGATCCTGTCGGCCCTGGAACTTTTTGCAGAACTCGGGAAGTCGCCAGGGCGCGATGATCTTGATGGAAGGGTTGCAAGCCTTGAAGGCGAGTTCAAAACGAACTTGGCTAAAGGATTTGTCAGTCATGGGACACAGTTGAGGAGTGGAAAGTATCATACTCGTTCTATGATATGTTAGCAGGCGGTTTTTGATGTGTTTGGGAGTTTCAACTTACGCCTTTGCCAGTGCAGCCGTGACTCAGGAGATTGCAGTTGTACTTCTCAGCAACACGGACCTGAGCACGAGCGATGACAGGACGAGCCAGGGCAGTTCCAAGGAGGTATCGGTCCTCGTAAATAGCATTACACTGAATGGCACGGAAGACGATTTGCTCAACGAACTCCTTCTGGAGGTTCTCAATGATCATGCGCTCAGCGCCGAGAGCGAGAGCCTTCTTCTCAACGGCATCAAAGTCTTCGACCTGACCAACATCGGCGAGGAAGCACTGCAAATGTTAGAGAGAACTTGGAGGCAAACATGGAGATAAGCATACCACAACCTCGTAGCCCTCGAGGATCAACCACTTGAGGATTGTCGAAGTATCAAGACCTTGTTGGATGTTAGCACATTGTTGTCTCCCAGTGACCACTACATGTTTGGTTGTGGTTTAGAGCGGAATAGCATTACCTCCAGAGTAGGCTCTGACGACAACAATTAGTAAAATGTTTTGGTGTATTGATGCTCAAAAATATGAGCGAAGACATATACTTACAGACAAACACGGCCTTTTGACATGATGAAGAGTGCTGTAATGTGATTTTTGGTTTAGTTTGATGAAGAGGAGAAAACTGCCTAAGTTGGTGAGGGAGGCTTCAGTGCAGAGTATGAATGATTGTGTTTGTTGAGAAAGGTAAAGGGAAAGACTAGATGTTATATACTGCTAAAACTGACTCACCAGATACCTAGGGATGAAAATATCTAATCGAATAAAAAGCAAAATATCAACTCAGACACGCACCCACCCATGCCTATCACCAACAGGGTGATTCACGAACGATTTAACCTCCGATTCCGGAGTCAATCACAATATCTACGAAAATTACCCCATATCTTGCCAAGATTGTTTCAATAGCAAGCATGGCAATCGAATGCATATAACCCAGTCATAGGTATTACTAGCAAAAAAAAAAAAAAAAATTCTACTAGTTAGCTTTCTATGGTCCCAGTTCTGGAGCTGCGAACTCGGCAACTAAATCCACTGTTGACTCAATTCAGAAAAATTTCCATGGATGGATCTGAGCATGGTCCTGCCCCAAGCTCTATGTTGATGGATCCATCAGCGGGTAGCGGCGGTGCATTACATTAGACTTGAAGAATGAACGAAAAGACTCAAAAGTCTAATGTTATGGCATTTATATCAATTGTACGATTCTTTATTAAGATAACAGTGTTATCTGCAGTTAAGCCATGTGGCTGAAAGCTTCCATGTCTTCCCGCCAGAATTTAGGTAGTATACTTCGCAACGATAAGCCGTGGTGCAGAAATATATGTTTCTCTCTTGCGTATTCCTTGCATCCGTTCTTCAAAATAAACTAACCCACAACTTAGAAAAGCGACCTGTACTCTACCTTGGGTTCTTAAAGATCACCTACTGCGTGCCTACCTTAGGTGCCTAAGTTGGGAAAGGTAGGTACCTCCATAGCTGATATGTACTGATCCTAGCGGCGAGGCTGCCCCCCATATCGCCCTAACACCCCAGTGAGATAGCAGCGGGGTGGGTCGATGACTATTCTGATTGGTTACTCAATTCCAAGACAGTGGACAACGTCACTTTCAGGGACCGCCTCCAGCAGCCTTGGGGTCTTTGATGTGCCACGAGTTTGAGATCATATGAACGATGAAACCGTCCTCATACTTCACCTAGATTCTCGATTCCTCAGCATCATCACCTTTTGCCACAGCCTTTACTTTCTGTTTGCAATTCTACCACCTTCTATATATTTGGTGTTTGGACACATAATACTGGTTGCCACATCTCACCGTTGTACGTAGTTGCTGTCTGCCTTGCGTAAACTCTGACATCAGTCCGCTTGGGTTCATTTACATTAGAGGATCATAACTGACTCTAGTAAACAGCGCCTCCTTGGTATCTCAACCGCCTGATCCTCACACCGAGCCGAGAATGCAGTTGTAGACATATCACAACATAACCACGATGGACTATTCAAGACTACGAGCCGCCGCTCTGCGCGACGGCGAAGACGAAGAAGCTGTCACCGTCGATACTCGAGCTCTTATCGACAAAGTTCTTGCAAGATACTCGGGAGAATGGACAACATTACGAGAACTCATTCAGAATGCCGCCGATGCCCAAGCAAAGACGGTCAGCGTAAAGTGGGAGACCCTCCCATCTACCCAAGTGCCACTACCGAGTACCACGAGCCGATCTGAGATACTGAAACACACCTTGTCAAACCATACACTACGCCGTTTAGTTGTGCAGAACGATGGACAACCCTTTACCAAAACCGACTGGGGGAGACTAAAGCGTATTGCTGAGGGAAACCCCGATGAGACAAAGATCGGTGCCTTCGGCGTTGGTTTCTACAGTGTTTTCGCAGATTGCGAGGAGCCGTTCGTCAGCTCTGGAAATGAGGCTATGGCATTCTACTGGAAAGGAAATGCCCTCTTCACCAAGAAATCTCAGATTCCAGCAGACCAGGCTACCCATCACACAACCTTTGTTCTCGACTACAGAAATACCACAACGCCCTTGCCGAATCTATTGTCTGTTAGTCAGTTTCTTGCAACAAGTTTAACTTTTGTTGCCCTTGAGCATATTGAATTCTGGATAGATGACTACCAGATTCTGGCCCTTAAGAAGAAGTCATCCCCAAGTGTTGAACTTCCCTTGCCTCGGGACCTCGAGGCAAGGACAAAGGACGGCTTGATGAAGGTTACTAGTGTTGACCGCACAAGCACACAGATTGATGCGTCCTACATGGCTGCTATAGGATGGAAACCACAGGCTACAGCATCCACTCCAAAGACCGAGGCCTACGGTGCCCCTGAAGCTCCTTCGTTGAGATCCTTTTTCGCTCGACTCACATCAACTGCCTCACAAGCAGGGATCAGGACCAAAGCACAGAGCGAGGAGAATGCAGCACAGGTGACAATTTCTGAAGATGTGACTAAGCTTTCATCCTCAATAATCTTCCTCCGAGCGACCTCTGCAAGCATCCGCACGAGCGTGTCTTCTTCCTTCGCATCCGAACTCGAAAGAGCCACGAAGAAACCCCCACCTAAAACAACAAAGATTGCCATTTTGACTTCGTCATATGACGAGACTCAAGCTTCTCAAGAAGCTGCTAACTCTGGAGCGCTCGGCAAAGCGACTGATGTCTTTGCTTCTGTACTCCCCAACAAAAAGCCGGGCGGGCGTATCTTTATCGGCTTTCCTACAATGCAAACTACTGGGGCCGGATTGCATATTTCAGCGCCCTCTGTAATTCCGACGGTGGAAAGAGAAGCTATCGACTTGAATGCCCGCTGGGTCAGGACTTGGAACCTTGAAATCCTTCGAGCTGCTGGCATCATCACTCGACTGGCATTTGCCAACGAGATGAGCGACTTGAGCAGTCGAATCAAGCAGGTCATGGCTAAAGAAACCAAGTTCTCGCCAGCCGTGATTGCCAAGTATATGCCAGAAGCTCTTCACATCCTCAAGACATTCACATTTGGTGACTCAACCCCCAGTGGTCAAGTTGGTCAAATCATTGAGGAAGCCTTTTGGATATGCTTTAAGAAGGCCTCGATTGAGACCTACTCAACACGGGGTGTGTTGCAAACAGCAGATGTTCGCATTGCTTCAGATGAGATGAGCAAATTCGTCAACAGTATCCCAGTTGTGCCTGAAGAGATGAAAAATGTTCCATTTGTGAAAAAGCTCATCGACTTTGGCCTTATCTCGCATATCACAGTGACAGATGTGAAGAAAGAGTTGGAGACAAAGGCTATGAACAAGGTGCAGCTGATGAACTTCATTAGCTGGGCAGGTAAGAAGAGCTTGAGTGGTGAACTCGACCCTGGTAGTCGATCTGCTCTACTTGAAGTGGCTGTTGGTACGATGAGTGACGACGGAGAGTCCGGCGAGATAATCGCTCTTGGAAGCATTAAGAATCATCTCATTGCAAACAGGATTCCTGCGAACTTGCCCATTCCTCCTACAACAATCCCTCATGCGCTCACCGCCAACTCTCAACAGGCTGAGCTGCGCGCTTTAGGATGGGAACCATTAGAAATTCTGCCTTGGTTGAGATTCCTCTTGGACACAAACTCTTCTAGGCCCGAGGAACAGAGCCTGACGCGATCAGAAAGGTTTGCTATCCAAGTTTTAACTGTTCTGTCTAAGAACTTTGAAAACTCTAGCCCGACTGCCAGAACCACTGTTGTCTCGCTTCTTCAGGCAAACACAGTGATACCTACAAAACAAGGCATGAAAAAGCCTACAGAGTCCTTCTTCCCAGTTGTCAAGCTATTTGATGATCTCCCCGTCATCCAAGGTTGTGAGAAGATCAAGGAGAAGTTTCTAGTCATTATTGGTGTCCGCAAAACAGTTGATCTCGAGACCATCTTCTCAAGATTACTTAACCCTTCGAGTGAAGGACACCAGAAGTGGAGTCACGTCGAGCTCATCAAGTATCTGGCGTCCGTCCGTGAGGATATCCCCGGCGAAGACCTGAGTAAACTTAAGCAGACACGCTTTTGTCCAGCCGAGGCTGGTCCAAAGGGTATGGAATCTACCAAGGGGACGGAATCGCTGTACAAAGTTTCGGAATTATTTGAGCCTAAGGATGCCCTCCGTGCTTTGCAGTTACCTGTTCTACAATGGCCCGGTCCTCCTGGTAGCTATCGACCAGGTAGTCAAGAGGCCAGATTTCTGAACTCTCTTGGACTCAGGCCTCATCCGTCTGTTCCGGAGCTCGTCGAGTTGATGTCAGGCAAAGATGAAGCTCTCCGAGTTTCGTCCATGACATATTTCCTCGCCAATCATCAGATCAACGGGTATGGATCCTTCCAACTCGGTGGTAGTCCTAAGGCAATCATGCCTCTTCAGGGGAGCACCCGTCTTGTTCCGCCTTCGCAGTGCTTTTATAATCCGCGGGCTTCTATCCTCGGTTTTAACATTCTGAGGAGAGATCTCCATGACCATGCTATCGTAGGTTTGACCCAACAGTTTGCAGTATCTCAGCTAACAGTCATAGAAATTTGGTGTTGCGAGAGATCCCCCAATGGTTGACTGTGTAAATCGCCTTTTGGCATCGCCTCCTCAGGATCACCATAATGCTGTGACACTTTTCAGTTACTTTGCATCTCGAATCACTGAGCTGGGTGAGAACAACGTGGCAAAACTGCGCAATGCTAATATAATCCCTATTGCACGGACTACTCGATCATCTGAGAAACCAACATCCACTCTGGTTCATGTCAGTCCTTCTCGGGTGTACCTTGGGGCTTCGACGACGTATGGAGACATCTTTGACTTTGTCGATTTTGGTTCTGAAGCAAATGCATTCTTATTCCAGTGCGGTGCCAAGAGTGAGCCCACCAAATTGGAAGTTGCACACATGGCATGCAGTGAGCCAGCCCGTCTTCTTGGCGTCCTACAAAGCTCAGAGAAGTATTTGGATCTTCTCAAATCGTTGGCGGAAGCATCCTCGACACTTCACAGAGATAAAGATCTGTGGAGAAAAATGCGCTCAGCGCCCTTCCTACTTGCATACAAAGAACTGGCACCGTCTAAGGGAAAGTCAGACGACCTTGAGGAAGAAGACGAGCCCATTAGGCAATACCAGCTCGCCTCCGCCAGTCAGATTGTGATCCTAGACGATATTATCAGCTACAGGTTGTTCAAGGATCGACTTATTTGCGCACCAGAAGAGGATTCCCTTGAGGTATTCTATATGGCACTTGGTGCCCAAAAGTTGAGCAGCATTGTTCAGGAAGAAGTTAGGATTGGACCCCACAGTGACAGGCAAAAGACTGCTCTCAACCTGCGCAAGCATGTCATCGAGCGATCAAAGATCTTTCTCTTCGAATACGCCAACTATCGACGTGATGCTATCAAACATGACGCGAAATGGTTGGATAAGAATCTAACGGTTGATATCGTGCGCTCGGTGGCTTTGAGAAGAACTCTCAGGGGCCAATACCAGACGCACACGGAGAATCGATCAGCTGCGAGCAACAAGACTAGCAACGGTTGGGTCCTGTACGTTTCTGATGAGGCAAAGCCCGATATGTACCAGATTGGACAAGCTATCTGTCAAATGCTGCTGAACCGGCCAAACCAGCAAGCATACCTCTTCTTTGAGCCATTCCTCACACTGGATCTTTACGGCCTGAGAAATCGCGGTTACAATGTTGACCGAATCCTCCGAGCCAAGGCTGCGGAGGCCAGAATCGCTGAGGAAGAGAGACGAAAGGCCTTGGAAGAGGAACAACGCCAGATCCAAGAGAGAGAGCAGCAGTGGGGAGCTGAGGCAAAAGCGGCTGAGGCCGCACGTGAAGCCACCAGAATACCAGAACCCCTTGGCCCAACAATGCCAGGTTCATGGGATTCACCTGAGGAAGCAAAGCGTTCCCCTGGGCAGCAGGCTAGGAAGAGCAGGGGACTGTTCTCTAACCTCAGCCGTCGACTTGGATTTGAGACTGACCAGAATGAAGAAGAGTCTCATAAAGAGCTGAACAAGTTCTTAGATAAGCCTAAGGAGATTGAAGCACCTGGTGGCAGCTCATCTAACGATGGAAAGCAGCCACAACAGGACGAGGGCAGAGTCACAAGCCCTGCACTGGTGCAACAGAATTTGCTAAATGCTGTCAAGTCGACACGGGCATACGGATCTGATAGCGTATTTTCGGAACCCAAGGTCAATGAAGTCAAGGAGCAGGCCACTTACTGTGACAAGACGCCAGCACAGAACATCACATTCATTGCTGAGACGTCAAATGGTATGAAGGTCTTTGTCTCCAAGGATATTACAGACCCCAGCAATTTCTTGTCGAATCACCTGACCAACCTGAATGTCTTCTCCAGCCTCTTGGTTGAGGTTGGCAACGTTTACTCCATGTCACCAAAGGTCTTGCACATCTTTTATGATGAGGCCGGCGGTACTATTGCTTTCAACACCGGAGGCAGTATTTTTTGTAACTTCAGGTTCTTCCTGCAACTACACGCCGCGCAGATCGAAGGAAGAAGTGGACAGGCCAAGGCAGAGGCTGCGACGTGGTGGTGGGTGGTTTTGGCACATGAGCTGGCACACAACCTCGTGTCGCCTCATAACGCTGATCACAGCTACTATACGTGAGTTTATTCCCCTTCCCACATACAAAGTCTATACTAACAGTTTTCGAGTGAATCCTTCATTCAGCAATATTTCTCCAAGATCGTGGCCAGGGCGGCACAATGGACTGCAAATGCTGGATCTCGCAACGAAACACCTTCAATTGTGCCACCGCCGTCTGGCGCGCCACCACCTTACCCTGGCGAATCGGGAAGAAGTTTGCTAGATTGATGAGTGTTTTGCCATGGCATAGCGGGGAGTTTTGTAACGTTTGGGTACTTTGGGATATCACCTCTCTTGTTGTTTTAGCGATTGATACTGTTATCAAAATGGTAAACTTTATGTAGACTCTAGATTTTTAGATATGCTATACACATTGAGTCTGGCTCTCACGTATCTTCTATTCTCAGTCATTTATTAGCTCGCGTTTTCTGGATTTTGGTCGTGATTTCCTATCTAGAATGCCGTTCGTATGATGGATTGATCGAAGCGTACGCTAACTAAGTCACTAATAGCGGTGCATAAGTACTTCGAAGCCAAATAGTAGGAATTTGCTACCACTCATTGCTTCGAATAATCCAATTGCCTCAAAATTGTCGACTGTAAGTCGAGGTGCAGGGTAATTGATATGTGAGAACTCACGTGACCTTGATCGTGACCAATCAATCCAACTCCAATTACAGTGAGCTTAACCCGACGGATCTTAAAGATCACGACCTCACCTCTCGGCAACGAACCAAGTCAACGCCCGCCTTCGCCTTCCGAGAGAATCTCTCCTCCACGAAACATCTCCACTCTCGAAGATCGACTACCCGACAGTCAATTGCCCGACATGGTCCACCGCATCGCCTTCTGGAGCCTCTTCGGTACGTCACAGACCTGAACCAATTCACCCGCCCATACCATCCGAGAATACAACATGGAACATCAAGGCGATTAGAGAACAAAAGTAAACAGAGAATTGGATGCTGACAGTGGAAATCAAGGCATCGGCGCTCGATTCTGGCAGATGGGCATCGAGATGCGCCCCTTCTTCAACAAGTCCTCCCTCTGGGTGTACCCCGTGTACGCGGCCGGCGGCGCCAGCTTCGGATACTGGCTGCAGAGCGTCGACGACAGCCAGACCAATACTTTACAAGAACGAAAGGCCATGCTCCTCGAGAAGCGAGCGCGCAAGGCGGAGCGGGATGCTCAGGCTGAGGCTTAGGAGAGGAGAATGGGAAAGGAAATTCAAAGATATCTGGAAATTAAGATCCCTTCGGCTTGACTGGGAATTGAAGGGTGGGGCGATACTGTACATTTGTGATATTGGGAAGTAGAACGTCGAAATGGGACGTTTGGGTTGGAATGACTACACCAGAGCTCGTCAAGGATGTGATGATATGATGTTCTCATGCTGACCCATGGCTTCAACCACTGATCTTGATCTTGCTCACATACTTCAGGCTCTGGCCCAGGGCAGGCTACATCACACACAGTAGACTATGATTCTAGTTTCATTGCTTCATAGAGCTCCCTCTAATCCAAACACCAGCCAAGACAGGAACAACACATCTCAAGGCCCACATCACCAACCACGTCAGAATAAAAACTCCATATTCTTTTACTTGAATTCAAAAGTCTACAACTCCTCTAGTTTTCTTAGAATAGCCGGCACAGATGTGGCAGAAGAATTGCCCAACTCTGTCACAACCACTGAAATGTATTTGTCTCGTGTAGTGTCAAATAGCAAGCGGAAGCCAACGTCAGTAGATCGCTCAGGGTCAATCTCGTTGTAGGTGAGCGAGTCGATAGAGACACGCTCAGTGAAATTGATTGTCTCGCAGAGAGCCACCACGCGAACGCCTAGGTCGGTAGCTGCTGTGGCGATGTCGCACGAGCCCGCACGGGCGTACATGGCGCCGTTGCTGAAGATGGCCTCGGCAGCGAGCAGAACTTGGGTTGCCTCGGAGAGGTGTGTTCGTAAAGCGCCGAGATCGGAAGCATAAGCGACTTGGATACCGGCGACGGAGAGCTTCTTTGCGAGATCGATGCCGACACGCTCATAAGGATCGTCGACGAGGATCACGCGGAAGTTCTTCTTCTCCTTTCGGGCCTCGAGAAGGGTGCGCTCAACGAGGTGGTGGTGAGCGTAGGTGAGTACGACATCGTCGTCGGCAATCATGTTGGCAGCAGTCTCGACAATCACATAGTCTGCGAGAGTGATACGCTCACGAATGTAGTTATCAATAGACTCGTTCAGGAGCTTCTTTACGTCGTTATCGTGAAGATCCACATCGACCTTACTGATCTGGAGCTTCAGCCACCGGATGGCGTTGCCCATAGCGAAGCACATGGGGCGGCATGCTGTGAGATACTCGATCTGGGGGTTGAGGACGTGAGGTGTAAAATGGCGGGAGAACGTGAAGCCAGGGGGAGTTGTGTAAGAGTCGATGACCTGAAGCTGTTAGAACAACCGTCGCAATAGTCTGGACAATAACTTACCTTCTTGAAAGCAAACAGAGTCGCCTCGAGACGAGTGACACTATCACTGATAGCGAATGCGCTCATGTGCTCGCCGAGAATCAAGACAGTGGGATGGACATCCTTGTCCGCGTTGATCATTTCTATCCGTCTGGCCATAGACAAGTGGCTGAAGCAGTCTGGTATCGAGGGCTTGTCATCCTTGGCCACAGCCGCTGCCGCAGGTCGAACAGGGAGCTTTGCGCCGCCATGCTGCTGATGTTGTCCGTCTTGCTTTGGCTTTGGCTTGCCTCCCTTTCCATCACCACCAGTGGCCTGTTGTCCGCCTTGCGCAGGGCCCTGCGAAGCTTGAGCGGCCTTGGCTTGTGCTCGTCTAGCAGCCTTTTCTTCTTTAGCCTTCTTCTTTATTTCAGCGCCGGATAGCTTCTTCTCGCCTGCGGGGGCAGCTTGTTGCTGTTGGTCTTTGGGCTGCTGAGGCTTGGGCTGGCCCTTCTTTTCCGTCATTACACCACGATTCTCTGTGGTCTGCGGCGCAGGGGCCGTGCCCTCAGCATCTGTGGACATGGGGAACTGTCGATAGGTTGTGTCGTAGGGAGAGAGGTGATATCGACAATGTGGTTGTTCAAGGGCGGGGCAGCACTCCAATACTTGATGGAGATCAAGGGTGTGCGAGTTGGTGTTACTTGTATAGAATGATCGTTACAGAATTCTCGATGTGATGTTTGGGTGATTTCAATCGAAAATAGTCGTTAAAACCGGTTAAAATGGTGGTGTTAGGGTGCTGTTTGTGACGATGGACCCTCAGATGGAGGCTTTGAGTCACTCAAAAATAATGATTTGGACCGGCATTTGGATGGAGAAATGGTCAAATGCCCCGCGCTAACCAAAGACAAAAGACGTGGGTGGGTGTGGGCAGCACAGCAGAGCCTCTGGGGACAGTAAAGATGCATGGATATACATATGTCCCTACAAATCGCTTGAAGAGGATATTTACCACTATGGAAAATGAAGATAATAATACATTAGCTCATCACCACTTCTTCGTTCGTAGGGCGCATCATCTTTCATGGTTGCACGCACAACACCACACAACATCGCGCTGCGTTCTGGGATCGCATATCGCTAAAGAAATGTTTAGGTGTCAAGCTGCGCAGCACTTGATCGCTCATGTCTGCAAACAGCATCACATTCAAGAGATAAGGCACACGAGCAAGTAGTCAGAGAGCCAAGCCAAATTATCGTCGCGTTATTCTAAGCATCTTTAGATAACATACAGGATATCACACGGCACTGGCGAACGCAATCAGTATCGAGTCAGCATCGCATAACCTGACAGCGTTGGCGCATCCAGCATACGCATGCAGCACATGCACATCACCGCAAACTTCCTTCTTCACGGCAATCCATCAAGGACTGGTCGCAATGAAAGAAAAGATCTCCCACAGGGAAAGAGTTCCAAAAATTCCCTCGCCAGGCGAACCCAACGAGGAGCGGTCAGTGTATAGTTTTCAACTAGCAAAATTCCTCTCTCAGCTTATCGCTTCACGGAGAAGGAAAACGCCCATGCACTTGGATGGAGAGGAAAGAAAAAAAGAAAACTGAAAGAAAGGGACGAAGTCGGCATTTTATAGCTGGGTGGAATCACTGGCGCACGGACCAATTATGTGATTACCTAAGGTATCAAGGCCAATCTGCGCGTGAATTTTAGGGAAAGTGGAGCTGCAATTTCCAGGCACCAGTGAGTGACCCACTATTGGCAGGCAGGCACAGGCAGCCCTCAGCTCCTTCAGCTTAGAAGTTACTACAGGCATGCGACACCATAACTTTAATTGTGAGCTTCAATGCTGGATGCGCCGTCTTTTTACAATAATAATAATTACGCATGCCCTAACACTATGTGATACTATTACTGCTCGTTTTTTTCTCAGAAATTGCCGACTCAGTCTGTATTACTCCTGTCATTAATCCGTTTTTTTATGAGATTTTGATGGACATTCGTGCGTTATGTATCTCTTTAAACTCTTTACATAAAGCTTGTGGGCCTTTGCCTTGAATACCTATCGATATGTTGAGGAATATTTAATACATAACTCTATGTAAGATTTTAGTAATTCTTATCATGCTATTCACAGAGGCGTATCCCACAAGCTTTGCAGAGTCTAAGGAGATCTAATATTAGCTCCAAGTTGAGCACGGTTGCCTGTAGACCTAGGTATCTAGACATGAGGCGCATACGACTCTTACCTCACACAGAGGTTTCTAGATAGAGGCGTAGATGTGGATTAGGTATCATGTGAGCGTGCAATGACATTGTTGCCTGCATGAAGTTGGATAAATTCCCATCTGACTGGCTGGCTCGCAAGCGAATAGACATAGGTACATTGTCACTGCCTGGAGCTACTGTGACTCAAATCGAATCATCACAGCAACTATAACTTCAGGACAAGGCAAAGTTCGCGTTGAGGAGGTCCTGATATTAGTAAGACTCGTTTTACTCATGGGTCTTACCGATATGAACATAAATGGAGGTCTTGAGTCTATAGTACTCACACTTTGCCATGGGCAGGTACCCTGTATGATGAGCACTAACTCTTGTGTTCAGCATAGATTGACGGATCACAAGATTTCTCAGTCTTGATCTAAATTTCCTGATCATACCTGGGCACGGATGTGAGATGGTTCTTACAGTAATTGTCCATGTCTCTATTAATGGTGTTGACGGCTGCTCGGCTTGGAACCTGGATGAGTTGCCTCACTTAGACTATCCTCACCATTTATACCATAAGGAGTGAATTTTTGTATGAGCTTTACTATTTCTTGGTATTTTATGTTCAAGATCGAATAGATCTCAATGCCTTCATAAACAGTGGGAAAAAAAACATGAAGAATTCTTCAATGAGCCAATTGATGGAGGAGTCGTTTGGTCATCCCAGCCAAGATCGCTGCGGTACCGCTATTACAAACTACCTACTACCTAGGTAGGACCTGCAGCGCCTATGATATATCAGACCCCAGCGAAAATTCCCATCAACCACAGACAGCATTCACGGACGATACAATCCTCAATCGCAAAGATGATGAAGAAATTCGCTCGCGCCTACTCCTCGGCGTCAGCCACTCTCGGCTCAAACCCCATCCCTCCCTCCAAGATCCAATACATTCCCACTTCAGGAAAATACCCCAAAGGCTTCATCGCCTCGGGCGTTTTGGCTGGTGTCAAGCCTGGCAACACCAGCAAGCCCGACATCGCCCTCGTCACTTCAGACCGTCCCTGCGCCGCGGCTGGTGTTTTTACAAAGAACAAGTTTCAGGCTGCTCCTGTGACATACAGCAGGAAACTCCTGCAGCAGAAGAAAAACGCAGGCCTGCGAAGCGTCGTTGTCAATTCGGGTAATGCGAATGCTGTCACCGGCACCGGAGGTCTTGAAGATGCTACCAGTATGGCGCGCACTACCGATGAGAGGGTTGGCGATGAGGACTCTACTATTGTTATGAGTACTGGAGTTATTGGTCAGAGGTTTGTTTCTATCAATTGGCTCTTTTTGAGGCTTCAATGGCTTACATCTGATTCAGGCTACCTATTCAAAAGATTCTCGACAAGATTCCTACAGCTGTTAGCAAGGCTGGTGGTTCTCACGAGAACTGGCTTGAATGCGCAAAGGCTATCTGCACCACCGATACTTTTCCCAAGCTCATGTCTCGATCCTTTGAGCTTCCATCCTCTCCAGGTATTGAATACCGCATTGCTGGTATGACGAAGGGCGCGGGCATGATTGCTCCCAACATGGCAACTCTTCTCACCATCCTGGCTACTGACGCTCCTATTTCACCTGCTGTCATGCCTAACGTTCTTCGACATGCTGTGGACCGCTCATTCAACTCTATCACTATCGATGGCGATACTTCCACCAACGATACCGTTGCGCTTCTTGCTAACGGCGCCGCTGGCGGTAAGGAGGTTGCCTCTGAACAGTCCCACGACTACCAAGCCTTCCAGGAGCTCCTCACTGAATTCTCTGTTGACTTGGCTAAGTATGTCGTCCGAGATGGCGAGGGCGCCACCAAGTTCGTCACCATCCGTGTTGTCGACAGTGCTTCTGAGGAGGCAGCCCGCGAGGTTGGTCGAGCCATTGCCAAGTCTCCCCTTGTTAAGACTGCTCTCTACGGCAAGGATGCCAATTGGGGCCGCGTTCTATGCGCCACTGGCTATGCTCTGATCTCTGCTCCCGGCCAACCCGTAAATGATGTTCCTGAGATTACTCCCGAGTGCACCAATGTCTCTTTCGTCCCCACTGATGGTTCGGCTGAGCTTAAGCTGCTTGTGGATGGCGAGCCTGAGCAGGTTGACGAGACGCGAGCAGCTGAGATTCTAGCGATGGAGGATCTTGAGATTGTCGTCAAGCTAGGCACAGGCGATAAGTCGGCTGTGCACTATACTTGCGACTTTAGCCATGACTATGTTACTATCAACGGTGACTACCGAACTTAGACATCAATGGGGAGACTTATGATTCTATTAAAAAAAAAAAAAATACAGCCTAGGATTTTATCACACCATACCTTCAATCGACAAAGCATATTCTGGTTTCATGATTATCTGTGAAAGGCTCCCGAATATATCAGGCAAGGAGATATAAACCAACAAGTCTGATATTGGCTCATCGCTTACTTTTTCAAAGATCTGCTATTTGGTAGAAATTAGCTGCTCATATATATCTTAACTGTTTATCCCTGCGCCATTATATAGCAGGTCCAGATCTAACCAAAACCAAACATTCATCCGGAACTCCTAATCTACCTATCCCTTTATGCGCTCAGGGTGCCCTTAGTGCTGGGTACCTCACCCTCCTTACCAGGTATCCTTGTGGTAGCAGCCTTGATAGCAACAGCAAGAGCCTTGAAAGCACTCTCAGCTCTGTGATGGTCGTTGTCACCGTGGAGGCAATGAACGTGCAATGTAACACGAGCACCCTGAGCAAAGCTCTGGAGGCAGTGAGGAACCATCTCGGTGCTGAGTTGGCCGAGCCACTCCCGCTTCAGACCGAGGTCAACAACACTGTAAGGGCGGTTGGAGAGATCAATGACGGCGCGGGAAAGAGCCTCATCGAGAGGAGCGTAGGCATAGCCGAAACGGGCGAGACCGGCGGGAGTACCGAGGGCCTGGGCGAAAGCATAACCAAGGGCGATGCAGACATCTTCGGCGGTGTGGTGATCGTCGACTATAGTGATATGAACGTCAATTATTTAATAACTTTGGTGGTAATGAAAGGAAACATACTGTGAAGATCACCCTTGCAGTTCAGAGCAAGACTCCAGCCCGCATGCTTAGCTAGAGCATGAAGCATATGGTCGAGGAAACCAATGCCTGTGTTGACAGCAATCTTTTGCGACTTGCTAGCCTGGGAAGCATGACTATCACCATCGTTGAGAAGACGGGAGTCAGTGTCCGGAGGGAAATCGCCGCCGTCGAGGTTAAGAGCAAGTTGAATCTTGGTTTCGTTTGTGTCACGAGCAAGAGCAGCCCATCGAGTAGGTTGAGAAGAAGCCATACTTGCGAGTGAATTTGTAATGTTGCACAATTGCGAGTTGTAATGTTTCTCAGCAAGTTGTGAATCTTTTAAAAAGTTGATGGCTCCTACATCGGCGAGTGCCAAATTGACGGCTTCTGATACGCTACATAGTCAACCCCGCCAACTTTTTATTCCCTCTGTAAGAGGCGAAAGACCACTGTAAGCTACCCCGCCGCTGCTGGAGACACACCCGCTACAGCTTCTGAGAACGTCGGGTCCTTCGCGCTTAGCTCCAGCGGAGGCGCGAGCAACAGCCTAGCGGGCTTGCGGTGAGATAAGATTTGTTGACTTTCCATTTGGTGGGATGTTGATTGACGTTATTCTAAACAAACGACCTCCATTCTCGAGTAACTGACTGATATCGCAACACACCACGTCGTCTACCTACGAAGCGATTAGCTGAAGACCATATACCATACTCCATGTGCTTCAAATAAACTAGGAATGGAAAACTTCCTGAGGGAATGGAGGCAAGATGCCCTCAACAAGGCGCAGTACGAGTCGGCCATCTTTATCGGCGACAAGCTACTTGCATTGACCAGTTCGTCATATACTTTTATGTGAACAAACTTAACTTAGTTCTCTAATGCTGTCACTCTACAGATGATGACCAAGACGCATTCTGGCTCGCCCAAGTCCACTTCGCAACAGGAAACTACACTCGCGCCCAGGCATTCCTCTCCAGCCAAGACCTAATCGCCCGAAACCCATCATGTCGCTATCTCGCAGGCCATTGTCTTATCAAGCAGTCTCGATTCGACGAAGCCCTTTCTGTTCTCGGCGATCGTAACCCCACGCACCTTATTGCCAACGGCGCCAGCAACAAGCGCAAGACACAGCCACGCCATGGACGACGTCGCGACCCAGCTGCTGAAGAAGAGGCTGCGAATCGCAGATATGAAGCTGCCATGTGTTTTCTGCGTGGGATTTGTTACGCTAAACAGAATGCGTTTGATCGCGCCAAGGAGTGCTATAAGGATGCTGTACGAATCGATGTTCAGTGTTTTGAGGCGTTTCAGCAGCTCATGAACAATTCATTGTTGTCGCCTGATGAGGAATGGCAGTTCCTTGAGAGCCTCGACTTTGACTCGATTAATGTCTCGGGGGATGTGTCGTCCTCGCAACAGGCGGCTGACTTTACGAAGATGCTCTACACGACTCGATTGTCCAAGTACCGAAACCCTGCGGCCTTTGAAACGGCGTACGACTCTCTTTCAACACATTATCACTTGGCATCAAATCCGGATTTACAGCTTGCAAGGGCGGATCTTCTCTATACGCAGTGCCGGTACCGCGATGCTTTGAATATCACGAATGGGATTCTCCAGGAAGACAAGTACAACTTTAGCGTATATCCTGTTCACTTGGCTTGCCTGTTTGAACTCAAAGAGAAGAATCTGTTGTTTCTGATCGCTCATGACTTGGCTGACAGTCATCCTGAGGAACCATGCTCGTGGCTCGCAGTCGGCATCTACTACTTTTCGATTGGCAAGATCCCCGAGGCGAGACGATATTTCAGCAAAGCTAGTATGATGGATGCGCATTTCGGACCTGCGTGGATTGGCTTTGCGCATACTTTTGCAGCGGAGGGTGAACACGATCAGGCAATTTCAGCTTATTCTACAGCTGCAAGACTTTTTATGGGCACACATCTGCCTCAAGTGTTTTTGGGTATGCAAAATCACGCCCTCAACAATATGACGCTTGCAGAAGAGTTTCTCAAAACGGCTTACGGCCTCTGCAAAACGGACCCATTGCTTTTGAACGAGATGGGTATCGTCAAGTATCATCAGGACAAACCCAAGGAGGCAGCGCAGTACTTTACAGCAGCACTTAAGATCGCTGATGATATGGACAGCGATGCTTCAGCGTGGTTGGCGGCGAGGACAAATCTCGGTCACGCATTCAGAAGGTTGAGGCACTTTAATCGAGCCCTGGCTGAGTTTGACGAGGTGTTAAGGCAGGGAGGCAAAGATGCAGCTATCTTCGGCGCTAAAGGCCTCATTCTCATGGAACAAAACAAGCCCGAGGAAGCAGTGACGGTTCTACATGAAGCGCTGGCGGTCAATCCTCAGGATAGTATCGCGACAGAGTTGCTTAATAAAGCACTAGAAGAGACAGCATTGCTCGACGGTGCAGCTGAGTCTGAAGCTGAAGATCTGTTAGATTTTGAGCGCACGTTGGGACAACGGAAGCATGATGCAGCGGTCAAGGTGAACGGCGGGCGAAAAGCAACGGCGAGAGCGGAAAAGGGTAAAGGGAGATTGAGACGAACAAGACGGATGACAGTATTGGAGGATGAGGATGATTCGGCTGAGAAAGAGGACAGTATGATGGAGATGAGTGATGATGAGTAAGAATACAGAAGGTAGAGCATAGCATAGCATGGCATGGCATTGGGATTGGTACAGGATGAGGATAGTATCATATGGTATGATTGGGATAGGCCTCGGCGTTGGTGGTATATGATATGCATTGGGGACATTGAATTGATTGAATTGCTTGCTATACTGCACATGCATACTCGTTAAATATGGGATCCAACGCTATTGGATACTATTTTGCCAAGATACCACTAGGTGGTCAACCTCTTATGAGATACTGTAGGTAGCGCCGTCTCGCACTCGGATCTCGAATAAATTACTATTACAGTCGCAGTGGGGCAGCCGGCGCTCTAATCGATCCGGGCCGTCGCATCAGAAAGCCAATAGAAGCGTGCTTATTCTATCAAATCCCTGAAGCAATCACCAAGTTCGGACCTGAAGAAGTGGGAGGAGGGAGGATTTTGTGTCTGTCTGAAAAAGGAAGTGGCTTGATGATATGACGCGGGGGAGAAATATATATAGAGGACAGTTCATGTCAGCGTAAACCTCCAAGCTCTTTCTCTGTCGTCAACGCATTCAATACTGTAAACAACAATAAATATCACAGAAAAATGTCACGATTCTTTCCACATACTCCTTACGCAGAGGATCAACCTCTTGCACGCACAATTCTTACAACACACGTTATCGTCCGCGCGATAACATTGAACACAATCATCGCAACAGGCATTACAACAACACGCCACCTTGTTCCCTTTCTCCGCCCCAAGACCCCTTATACTCTGCCATTCTTCCCACGCCTCATCCGCTCTGCGTCAACAGGCACCATCGCAGCGCTGGGTGTAGGTGCTCTCATGACGATGAGCCGTATGCGCGGTAGAGAAGAGATTGAGTGGCAGGATCGAAGTTGGCGATTGTTGGAGAACCAGGGTCAGGTGGAGACTGATGACTGGACTGTCGTGGGCGCTGGAGCTGGGGCTCTGATAGGGGCTAATGTCTTAAAGGGCTGGAGAGGTGCTGTTGGAGGATTGGGATTGGGGAGTGTTGGTGCGATGGTGGGATATGTTGCCTGGAGACAGGGTGTAAATGGAGGCAAGTTTCCTAAGAAGGAGAATGTTTTGTAAACAGTATCTCATTCATCGTATGTATACCCTCTTGTTTCTGTCTAATAAATCTCTACAGCTTTGCTCGAATATGGTCAACCTCTTCAATCTTTTGAAACTGATAGAAAAAGTCCAGACTCTGGGGGTTCAACAACGTCCCACTTGGCTTGATGTTGCTTCCTGAGATGATTTGCTTAACTGGAAGTTCAACCTTTTTACCATTCACGGTTGTCTAGGCGTCGTTAGTTTCTATCATCCGTTGTAAGAGCAATCACTTACCGGAATGTCGGGCACTTCAAAGATATACTTGGGCACATGCCTCTTTGTCAACTCCTTGGCAATCCTCTCTCGAACCTTGCCGGCAAGTTCAGCGCTGAACTTAACACCTGGCTTCATCAACAAAAACAACACAACACTCTCATCATGATCTTGGGGCCGACGTTGGCCTACGCAGATACTCTCTGCAACCTCCTTTGCAAAGGCTCCCTCAAGCACAGCATAAATATCTGCGCTTCCAAAACGAATTCCGCTTGGATTTAAAACTCCATCTGAACGGCCGAGAATGTAAATATGACCTGTCTGTGGATGAACTGCTGCAAAGTCACCTTGTGACCATACACCAGGGAAGCGATCAAAGTAGGCTGATGTATACCTCTTTCCAGGAGCGGGAGTCGTGTCATTCCAGAGATAGAGAGGGACATTTGGAAATGCTGCAGTTCCAACTAAATCCCCTGGTTCACCGTCTGGGACTGGTGAGATTGGTTTGCTGGGGTCTGGAGAAGATGGGTAAATGGCCATGGGTGTGCCTATGACTCGTCCTGGGCAGCCACCGGCGTAAATCGGAGACAAAGGGTTCTCCATAACGAAGCAGGCAGCCTTTGAAGATCAAGTTAGTTATATGAAGACAGAGAAAAAGATGGAGGGACTCACAATATCTGTGCCCCCTGAAAAGTTGGCCAACTTGATACTCTTTGGAAAGGCTCCGTCATAGAACCAGTCAAAGACCTGCTCCTTCAACACCATTCCCGTACTCTGAACAGCTGTGAGGCTACTCAGATCAGCTTCCTTTTGAGGGATTATACCCTCCTTCATGAGTTCACCCAACCATCTTGGACTGATACCTAAATTCGACACACGCTGCTCCTCCACAATCCTCAAGAGCACAGAACGATCCGGCACAAAAGGGGAGCCATCATAAAACACAGTACGGCCACCAAAAGCAAGCCTTGTGACGCTGGCAAGATACATGATCCAGCCTGTAGTTGTATACTGCAACGCCACGACCTTGGGAGTAACTTCACGATGAAGAACATATTCCTTGGCTGTTGACATAAGAATTGGTCCGACGCCGTGTACAATAGCCTTGGGTATTCCTGTTGTACCCGAGGAATAATAGACTACCATCGGATCTTGGAATCCGACCCTTTCGATTGGTGGCGGTGTTGAGGGTGCCGATGCAAGAAAAGACTCGATACGTTGTGTCTTTGGGATCTGAGATGTATCATGGGGAGTATCGAAGCGTTGAACGACGACTGCGCCTTTGAAAGAAGGGCATTCTTTCAATCCTTCGACAACACCCTTGATCTTGTCTCGGAGGTCAATGGCTTTACCGTTGTATAATGCACCATCGTCGAAGAAGACAAACTATTAAGTCAGCATATGATATCAACTCTCACTACGAAGAGGACTCACTTTGGGATCGATCTGAACTGTCCTCTGCAACAACCCTCCAACACCCATATCAGTCGAGCTGCTACTAAATAAGCCTCCAAGCCAGGTCGCAGCAAGAAAAACCACAAGCGTCTCAACAGCATGAGCTCCAACCATAACAATCCGATCACCCTTCTTAACACCTCTTTGCTTCAATGCACTCGCCGTCTGAGCAACCCTTCTTCTCAATTCCCCCCAGGTGACATTCTTGACAGAAGAGTTTCCCTCTCTCACTTCTGTGATAGCGATAGTATCATCTTCCTTGTGGAGGGTTGAGCGCTGGCCTGGTGCACCGCCTGGAGCGCGTGTCCAGAGAAGGTTTTCGGCGTAATTAATGCGAATACCCGGAAACCAGGTTGGCAGTTTGGTGATTGGTATGGATTCGTCCACAACGTATGAGTAGGTACCTTCGTGGATCCAGTTTTGGGAGACCCAGAGTTGAGCGTAGAAGTCGCTGCGCTTGGAGCAGGACCATTCATACAACTCGTTGAATGTCTAGATTGGTAAGCATTCTTTTCGGACTGCCTTTTGAACACATATGACGCCCTTATCGTACCTTTATATTGAGTCCGTATAATCTGTTTGCCTCTTGCATAAACGCCCACATGGCCGTACTCTTAGGATCAGGATGTTCCCAGACCTTTTGAGGCGTCTTTGTTAGATCCATGGCTATAACCTTATTCTTAGACTTGTAAACTTGGCTTCAGAGAATAAGACTGAGTTATGAATCAAGCTCAAGAGTCACTATGAGGATCGGTATTAAATAGTTCTAGACAAATGTCCGAGGTAACTCAATCAACGCGGCAACGCCTCCTCTGCCATGCTCTATCGTGCGGGGTTCCGTTTTCGACATGTTCGCCCTTTCAGCTCTGCACTGAATGCGTTAGGCTGTAACACTTTGTCAATCTTGTCTATCTCTACCTGCATGCCAAGTCTTCCCCTGAACCTCGGCATGTGGGGAACCTTGTAACTGTTTCATCTTGGTTCGCTGGTTAGTGTTATGTTAAAAGTTTAAGGAGTTTCGATCAACATCACGAGAGCCTACTAGAGTTATCAACAATTCCCAGGTTAGGCTAGATATGACGAAAAGGAAAAGCAATGTACAGCAATATAATTAAGCAGAGTACAAATTACAAAGACTTAGCAGCTGCAGTCTAAATGAATCGCTGAAGTACTGCCAGCTTGATCTCCTTAGGATATCATATCCTCCCTCCCCTTTTTCTGGCAATTTCTGCCCTCCAAAAATCATCGTACATATATATATGCCTTCCTGGAACCCCAACGCCATGCTCAAAGCTCAAGATCAAGCCAACCTCCAACACGTTCATCCATCTTCTTTTTCCCCCAGATATAAATACTAACCTGCCGCTTACAGGTATGGCATCCACAACGCATCGCATTGTGCCAAGTTCATCGGGTTCACGGCCTTAGCAATAGCGTCAATCACTGTCTGATTCGCAGGCAGGTTTCCAACAGGGCTGTGCGCCAAGCTGACCGCACGCTTGACGATTGAGTCGCTATTGACCTGTACAGAATCTCGAAGTTGACTCTCGGTAATCACTCCATTCCTGTGGCTGCCTGTGAACCAAAACAGCATCTCATCACGCACAAGAAGCGTCAAGGCGTGCTCCAACTCGTACTCAGGCTCGGTTAAGCATCGCGCAATGGCCATTAGTGAGCATGCAAAGATGCCCTCAGTGGCGATTGGTCCCATCAGTGTCTGCAAGTTGGGGGTGAGTCGGAATGGCACCGGCTCTGGGTTGTGGAAGAAGGGTTTGTTGGCGCTCATGTAAGACATCATTTCAGAACCCCAAACCTTGCCCGTCGCCCTGGATATGTTGATCTTTTGCGGATATCGGTTGTGCATGTACATGATGTACGTGATAAATGTCAATGCCGCAAGCTGGTACGAGAACTGGCGTCGGAATAGCCAGAACTCGGCAAACTGTGGGAACACCTTCTGGAAATACTCGATTGCCACTGTTGATGGCACCCATTTCTCTTGGATCGCGTTGAACACCTCCAAACGAGCTGTCGCTGCCTGCTCAGGCTTGTTCTGCTTACTGTCAGTGACTGTGAAACCTTGCTGATATTCTGAACAACTTACCGAGCTCTTGCTCTCAAGGGCGCCACGGAGTTTCTCCATAGTAAATAGCACAGGGTCATCCTTCGACATGCCCATGTTTCGACAATGATCCTCATACACTCCCTGTAGTGTGGTGTAAGACGTGTCTTCCTGCACAAGTCGAATGTGTGGTGCAAAGGGAACCATGATTGGTATCGTGAACTGCAAATCGCGACGTCGGCTCTCCTTCTTGCGGCCCAATGTCTGGTTAAGCGACCGGAAGAGCTGCAAAATGCGCTCCTCTCGCCGGCAGTGTCGAGCCGCAGGGTGCTGAATGGCCCATTTGTGGATACTGCCATCGTGACCACGCATCTTGATGCGGCGATAAGAGGCGCTAATGGACCGGACAAGATCGATGTTTGGTAAGAAACGATCGATTCGAATGAAATCTTGGTTCTTATCCTTGTGTTGCAGGTATTGACCAGGAATCTCCACTTCGTCAAACTTGCCATATCTGAACTCGCTCAGATGAGGAGAAAAGTTTTCAAGTGAGGCTCGAGGCACTCGGTGATCCAACTTCTCCTCAAATTTGTTTCGCCAGCGGCGCAACTTGTAGATGTACTCGTACATGGTTGGCTTGACAGTAACGAAGTCTGCCTCGAACGACTTCTTGATATGGTTGGGCAAGATTGTTTCGGCAAAGCGAGTGATATTGGTTTCGGTCGCTGGTGGAAGCTTAACATTCTTAGCGAAAGAAGGCGGTGTTCGGCTGACGTAGGCCAGAGCATCGTTGAGAAGAGCAACAATGAGTCGGTAGGCGTCCTCATCAGGAGGGCACTTGAAGTTCTTCTGGATCTGGTCCACCATTGTCTCCATCGAGAGGGCTAGGAGAGGGAATGCAGTCTTGAGAACTGACATGACCTCTTCAGTATATTCCCACGGGGGCTTCTTCTGAGCCTGGCCTGTTTGTCCGGGCTGAGGTGCAGCCTTTTGCGCAGCTTTTGAGGGATCGGGTGTCTGCCCGTTAGTAGGGGCTGGAGTACCAGCGGCGTTGCCGTTGGCTTCGCCCTCTGCCTTAACTGGGGTGCCATCAGCCGCATTTGCAGTGCCTGGCCGAGAAGATGAAGTACCAGGTCTGGGAGGTTCCTGCTTTGTTATTGATGGTGATGCGCTTGCCTTTCCATTGGATGCGACCGATTGCGCGCGTTGTCGTGCTGTCCTGTCTCTGGCTTCCTGGTTCTTCTTGATAACAAGCAGATCTTCACGGTTAGTTCGGAGCTGGAAGTACAAGGCCTGGGGATAAGATTTGGCAATCTTGAGGAGGAGTTGGAAGACGCGAGGAGCTTCCTTGTGACCAAGTCCAGTAATCAGCTGCTGAATAAAAGTAATCCAGTACCACACAGGAGTTTCGCCCTTGAAGTCATCAAAACCCAGAGCGATAGTACCCTTGGAATCATCCAAACTCAGGAGCCACAGGATTCGTGCCAGTAGCTTCCGAGATTTTGCATTCTTGTAGCTTCCAGCTGCTTGCAAGTATGAGGTAAGTGCTTGACGTGCTGCGTTGAGATCAGTTGGGTCTTCCTTGAACTTGCGATCGTTGAAGTAACCCCATTCGGCCCAGGCCTTGGCGGCCCCAATGTCGAAATATAACGCTGTACCATAGGCCGAATCAGCCTCGTCCTTTTGCTTGAGCTTCTCCAAGAACATTCCCTTGAGTGTGTAAAATTCGGCTTTCTGAGGCGGGCTGAAGTAGTTGAGGTTTGTATTGTTGATAACATCCAAACCACTTGAGAGCTCTTCAGGGTTTTCATAATGACATTTGGCCTGTTCGCGCAGTTTCAAGAAAGCTTCTTGAATCTCGATGTTGGGAAGCGTGTAAATGCGACTCAACTGATTAATACAAACTTCAGGAAGGTTGTGCTTGCGAGCAACATGAGCGAATCTGTTGATAATCCAGGCAGTCTCGTGATAACCGCGATAAGCAAAAGAACTAGCTCCGCCGGCGTTTGTCTGACCTTGCGGTGGCAATAACTCCAGGTATGTCCGATTGATAAGGCTGAAGATGTGCTGTCTCCAAGTGACGAGATCTTGCCAAGCAGTGATATCATCCCAAACGTTGGGCAGTCGGTCGCGCCAGGCGCCCAGCAGCAACTTAAGCTCGCCAGACTTGACATCCAGGTTTGTCTGGTTGGTATTTGCAAGACTCTGGCAGATGACGCTGGCATCGTGAAGCTCAACCAGTTGTTGGAAATTCTGTAGAAGGGGAACGTGAGCATTAGTCAGGCGTTCAGGCAGCTGGTGCCATTTGCGAATAGAAAGCTGTATGGCCTCATCGCAGACACGCGCAAAATCGGTGCTAGGTTCCTGGTGATTGTGGAACTTGAGAAGTGACATAAAGGATTGGAAGAAGGCTCGGCGGGGTGTAGGAGCATCCATAACACCTTTGATGATGTTATCAAGAGCCTCTCGATGTTGCTCATCCTGCCACATCTCTGTGTTTCGCCAAGCGCACTCAAGAAGGAGATCCTGAAAGTTTTCATGCTTGGCGAAATCCTGAAGAATCTCCCACTGCTGCAACTTCTGTGCACAGAGTACCCAATGATCCTCCCAAAGCATGTACTCGGCTTGGGAGAATGGTATCACGCCAGTTCTAGCCTTGATCTGGGCATTCTCATACAGCTTCTGAGCCTTGTCCCACATGCCGTTCTGTTCATAGGACAGGGCAGCATTGGTTTCGACGAATTGGCAACGTCGCCTCCAGGTACCATAGAACAGGTCGTCTTCTTGAAGTGAGGCATACAGCTCGACAAGAGCGTCCAGGTTGCTTTCGCGAACCGTAGCAGAGTCGACCTGGGGATTAATAGCAGCGTTCTCAAGTTGAACAAGGGCGGTGTACCAAGCATCGTAGGTCTTGGCCTCGTATTTGAGGACATGCGGTGGGATTTTGCACTCAGGCCAAGTCTTTGCTGCACCATCAAGGATCGACTGGATGACATTGGGGCGCTTGTCAATCTGACGGCTATGATAATCCTTTGTGAGCAAAGCAACAATGCCACGCTCCAAGTCAACTCGGTCATCCTTTGCGACGGACGACCAGTAGATTGGGAAGAGGGTAACCCAGAGATTGTGGGCAAGTTGAGAATCAACATGCTGTAGCTGCACCAATGGTTCGATGACATCTTTCACTTTAATATCACCAAGTTCCAACATGAAGCGACGATGAGTGGCCATAAAAGATTCAAACTTGTCGTCAATGATGGCAGTAGGTTCTCGGGCCTCCATCTCCTTTGTAAAGATGGTCAACAAACGGGAAATTGGTAACGTCTTGAAGTCGGTCTGGTAAAGCTGAATATTCGCGTTCGTCTCTACAGCACCAAGCAACAGCTGGGTAGCTTGAGCAAGCCAGTACGAGTCTGAGAGTGTGTCCCAGTTCTGCGAGGTAAGAACATATGATAGACGTGCACTAGCAGACTTGGACAAGCTCTTGTCAAAAATGGCCATGAAGCGATTACGCATCTCGACATCTGCCGCACGGGTGCCGATAAGGAAGGCATGCTCCATGCGAACTGTGAGTTCCGTACGGGTAATCTTTGGATCCTCGTAGATGCGAATGACGAGATCCAGGAACTTAGATAACATAGTCGGGTCTTGTCGGTGTTCAAAGGAGAGCATCTTGTGAAGAACGGCCGTCTTCTCCTTAAGTGTTGGCCATGTTCCTTCCGATCGGAATACCCATCCCTCAACCATGTTCAATATCTCTTCGCAAAGCTCGATTGACATAGACTTTTCCACCAAAGTTGCGAGGACGCTGAGGAAGGGACGTCGAGCGTCGCCCAGAACCTCCATCCGTAGGGCTACAACCTGGATCTCCTTGATCATGATCTTGGTCTGAATCTCGAGATCGAAGGCAGACATTTCTCCACTTGGTGTATTGGGGTCTTGGTTTCTGTTATTGACACCAGCTGCCTGGTTTGCAACCGCATTGTAGTGCTGGACATGTTCCCTGGCATGCTTAGATTGAAGAGCCTTCATCAGAGAAGGAATATGTTGATCAATGACGTTCGGCTTTCGCTGGCCAAGAGACCATAGGATATTGACACCAGAAGTATAATTGCTGCTGTTCATTGCTTCTGTTGCGACTTGAGACAGATAAGCGACAATCTCTGATGTTTGTGTCTCAGCTTCGCCGTCAGCATCAGCATCCTCCATGGGTGTATCATCAGGCACAGAGTCCAATATGCGCTTAACAATCGACCGGAGCTCACGGTTATCGTCAAACTTCTTGTCGGAAAGATGTAGGCAGTCCTGAATTTCGGGGTTCTCCGATTTCAAGCATTTCTCTAACACCTTCTGAATACCTGGCATACTCTTCTGAATCCACTCGTCTGACTTGGAGTTAAGGACAATGCGAACAACTTGGAGGGTGTTGATGATGTTGGTAAGGAACTTGTCATCGAATTTCTCCTTGTCGGTTGGATCAGCTGTAAGGATAGTCTGTGTGCGCTCGCTCGCCAAGATGACTTGAGTAACATTGGGGAATAGGTCGAGGTCGAGATCCCCCCAGTATTGAGGCTGCACCAAATTGTAGAGCAGCCTCATAGCCTTCTTGCAGAGATCCGTCAATGCAAGAGGTACTGGAGGAATTGATGACGAAACTTGATCTCGAGGCTTGGCTGAAGGGAGTTCATAGCGCTCATTCAGCTGAGCAATGAACTCGACAAGATACTTGATCATCTTCAATCGGAAGAGGGGTGGTATCTGATACTCGGCACGTCCTGTTGGCTGAGAGGTGGTTGTCTGTTCAGCATCCAACTTTCTCTTCTTCGTATTAGGAGACTGAGAGAGAGACCTCGCTCCAAAGGCCGCTGTCTTTCCTTCCACTCGCCGTTCTTCCCAAGTCCAGATCAACCACATCATGTTAAGACAGAGTCTCTTGGACTCATGTGATGCGTTTTGGGGAGTAGCGAGCTTCCGTAGAGAGCTGATCATCAAGGTAATGTATCTATCGCGAGCATCATAAAAGAGATCCGGGTGTCTAACAAGGAAATGGAAGATGCTTGTCATTTGCTGGGCATTTTGGCCTTCGTCAACGAGGACACGTCGTGGCGCAACAGCCCAAGGTGCGATGCGTTCATTCTGACCAGTTCCGCATCGCTTTGGCAACATTGGTGCAATAAGCTCCAACGCTTGGGTGACCAAAGCGCGTCCTTCGTTCTGGTTGGATTTCAGAAGGGAGAGGTACACTTGCGTCACTATCTTAGGTGGTGTCTCATAGTGAGCAATGAAATAACCGATGACCACGTAGGCAGCATGCTTGTTAATCACGTCCTCAAGACGAATGAAGGTCCATCCAAACTTAATGATATCTTTCCTGGCATCTTGAAGCGGTGTGTGATAGTATTTCACCAGCATTGCGGAAAGCTGCAAAACCTCATAACGAGTGTGGTCAATGCCGGGCTGGGCTTGATCATCCATCGTCATTTCTGGATGAACCTTCCAAATCTTGCTGCTCACTGCATCAATGACAGCTCTGTCCATCAGGCGGGGACTCCGGTTTTGGTCAAGTTGATTCCAATTTCGCATAACATCCATTGCGACAATCGGATTCACGATATAATGCAACAGGAAATATTTCATCTTGTTTGACGCAGACTTTCCGGCATATGTGTCAAGGCAGCGAAGAACAGTTACCTTCCAAAAGTCAACAGCATCGCTGCAGATAATCTTCTGGTAGATGAATGAGAAAAGTTCCTGCGTGTTGCGGAGCTCATCAGATGTAACGCATTCGATCAAGTTGAACAGAGGGTCCAAGTCCTTGGGAGCCCTCTCAAGCGATTTGACGAGGATAGTCATGAGCTGTTCGGCCGCTTGATAAGCCGGTAATCGGAGATGAGCTGGAAGGGTATGTTGCCGAAGGTGTGTCTCCAGTTCCTTGCCTATGCTCTTGAGCCAGTCGAGATGCTCCTTCTTGTCCATCCATTTCTCTGCACTGGGGAAATGACAGAGAGACTCAAAGATGTGAATCGCGTTTACCATGGCAATGAACTTGGCCTCATTGTTCTGGCTGATCAACTCGTTGCAGCGGGTGACAAGACCATCGAGATTCTCAATTGCGACCTCTCGCAACGCATGGCTGTCAGCATGACGAAGGACCTGAGCCAACAGCCTGCCATACTTAAGATCCTCAACTTTGCCAAACAGGTAGGCCCAGATTTCCTTTGGGTACCGATTCATGTATCGGTAGATAGGGAGGCGGAATGGGCTAAGTTGAGTTCGGCGCAACTTCTCTTCCAACCCGAGAAAGCAATCAATCAACCGTTCCTTAAAGGCTTCAGCGGGAGCGGGCAGCAGATGAAAAATGTTCAAGATGGCAGTAATAATCTTCATCTGGGGGTGCTGGTCGAAGAAGGTAAAGGATATTTGCTGCATAGCACTGGGTTCGACGATTGAATCGATCTGTTCCAACAGGCGGGCTCCTATCTCGACCTTAAAGTAGGAGGTGAGCAACTTCAGGAGCCTGGACAAGTTGTCGAGTCCCGCAACGCTTAGGCGTTTGGGGTCTGAAAGGCTCTGCAACACTGGACGCAACCCTCCCTGTAATAGTTCCTTAGGTAGACGCCTATCCACCGACAAGACCGACTTTAGAGCATCATTCGCCGCAGTAATAGTGGGTTTGGATTCCGAGTACAGGCATTTGAAGAAGACACTGAGAATCTTCGTCTTTGTTGGTTGGTTAGAGAACTCCTCAAAGGTCATGGCAGTTGTGAGAAGCTTAATGCATGAAACACGAAGGTTGACAATGTGTTCATGGGTACGGAACTCTGCGGGCTTGTTTGCGAGAGACTCATCGTTAGCATCTGCCAGGGCCAAGGATTCCATCAATAAACGATTCAGGTTTTCGTCAAAGGGGACCCAGTCGTTCTTCAAGCTCATGTGGTACGTCATGGCATTAATATAGCCGATCTGGATACTGAAAGGCAACGCACGTAGGGGCTTGGCAAAGATGGGTTGCAAAATTTTCTCTTTGCAGGATTCCAGCAGCTCCCAGACTTCGCACTTTGCCGCCTTCGCGATAAGCTCCAGCGAGTGCTTGGCGGTCTCCCGGACATGCTTGTTCATGTGGTACAGATCATTACCAAATTGTTGGCAGATCTGGGAAAGCCGAGGTTGCTTAAGTTGAGGATTGGGCGGCTGTCCTGGTTGCTGTGCAATTGGCAGCGCATCCTCTTTGGTGATGTCCTTCGTGATGCGCTTCAGGAGGACCTCCAAGCTCGTTTGGGCTAAACAACGTGTCTTTTCAGGAAGATCTTGGGGCATGTCCTTGACCACATAAGTGAGCGCGCGAATAAATTCGGTCTGCTTGGAAGCAACCCATGTGTCACCCAGGTCAAGCTCGGTAAGCAGATAGTTGATTCCCAGACTACCACCAGTCTTGGTGAACCACTCCTCTTCATAGCAGCTATGGCAGAAGGTACTGCTTAAATGACTGAAGAACGGTAGCTTGCCAACATCGCTTTCCGAACCGAAAATGATTGCTGTAGAGTCGTACACCTCCCGAATCGCACTTTTGCCCGCTTCTCGCACATCTGGGTGATCAGAAGCCAATGACTCAACAATGGCATCTGAAAGATTACGTGTATCAATGTGCAGAGGACCTTCGCCAGCATTGGGGTCAAAGGGGCTAAAGTTGCGCTTCAGATCCACCAAAGCCCTGCCAATCTCGATAATTGCGAAGTGTTTGCAGACATTGTGCAAGAAGGCGTTGGCGTCGTCCTTGAATTCGGGGAAGGAATGGGCAAACATAATGGCCTTAAGAAGTCGTTTGACGACCAAATCTTCACTCTCCTTCTTAGGAATCGATCGTTCACGGTCAGAGACCTCGAAGTTGGCGGCGTTGATCTCATACCGTCGTGCGACCAAGTCCTCAGCCTGCAGTCGCAGGAGGCGCGGAAGGTCGTCCGGAAGCTGATCGTACCCGATTCGAAGCTTGAGTTGAGCCTTGATCAAGTGTAACGCCTGTTTCTTGTAGTAGCCGTCGTATTGCTTGTTATGGCTGTTCTTGGTTGCTTTTGGAAACTCCATCAACTTCTGAATGGCAAACTCGATGCCCATATCAGCAGGAAAGGCCCTGTCCTTCTTGGAGCCCAGAAGTCTCAGATCAAACCCTGAGGGATCATCGGCATACTCTCTGTAGGAAAGAGGAACAGCACTGGTCATGAACTTTCTATTTCTACCACCCAGCTTACCGAGAATCCGCATCGTTGTATGAGCGTGAAAATGGCTGTAAGGGTGGGGCTTGAGATGATCAAAGAGAGCAGTCATCAGCTCATCAATGACGGGCGCCATGATAGGATCAAGATAATCAGCCGTAAGATTGTCGACGCAAAGCTCGAGTGTTCGCAATCCTTGCCCAACAAGGTCTGTTCCTGCCCGAAGCGCAACAACGAGTGGACGCATCAAGAAACTCAAGTGCGGCAGCAAATGACTAAGTCGCGCCGGAACAGTGAGGCAGAGCTCCACGTATAGGTCGCGTTCAGATGGCTTTCGCGCAGCCATCAGGAGATTGTTGAGTACATCCAAAAGCATTTCAAGCAGGGGCAGAATCTGCTTGTAGAGTTGCTCGAATTTGCCACCACCGATACTGCGGAATAGCGAACGCAGGAGGAGGAAGTAGTTCATCGGCTCTTCTGCCTTTGTCGACAGCTCAATAGATTTTGTGACGATGTTGACGACATGTGGTAAGAGAACCTGTTCATTTTGGTTGGCGAACAAAGTGACCGCCATGAATGCTAACTTGAAGAGTCTTAGCAAGATGGACGATTTCTTGACATCCGCGGACCCGACTTGATCGATTCGCTCCATGAGAAATTGCAGAAGCATGCCGCAGAAGCTAGGAGAAGTTGCTTCGCTGGCGAGAAAGAATTGGGGTATATGTAACAACGCTGTGTGTTCAAAGATCATGTCATAAAGACGCGGGATCTCCTGCTGGAACACCTCGTGGAAGGTGGCGGGATCGATGGCATGGAAGACAGTTGCGAAAGTCTCGAGGAGATCCTTCTCCTCCTTGCTACATGAGACCATATAGAAGTTGGCCATGTATTCCACCGGCGACATGTATTGAGACTCGGCAGCCGGCTTCTCGATTTCGTAGTATCTGAAGACATATGCGCCCTCCCGGAAAAGCTTGATGATAACCTTAACCTCCTCAGCCGTGAACCCATAAGATACATCCTGCCAGTGAGTGGGCGCATTTTGAGAATCAATGGGTGACCCAACATTGCATGTCCTCAACTGGTAGAAGGTGTTCTTCAGGCCTGTCATCAAATTTCGGAAGAGAAACTTGTTGTCAACGACTGGATCGGCACCTCGATCTCGTGGATTTGATGTTTTGATTGGAACTGCGGAGAAGATATCGGTTTCGTCCCAGTCAGGTGGGCTGTCCTTGTCTGCCAGATATGACTCAGGGGTACCAGCCTTCATCTGTTCACGGTACAAAGCTGATAGTTTTACAGCGTTGGGGTATTGTCGATTCATGGCTGCAAACTTATCGGCAATTGCGTTCAGAATCATGATGAGATAATGTCGTGCATCCACTTTGTTCGGCAGTTTCGCGATGCACTCAGCCATGTTAAGGAGGAGTTTAGCACTCATTGTCTGAAAACTTGTGCCAGGGAAATTATCCTGAAGGTTCCTTGTATAGACTTCAACAGTCTTCCGGATCTGTTCTGGCTTCAAAGAGTCTCGTACATGGTGGATTAAATCTGCAAGCATACTGTATGCCAATGGTCGCATAGTCTCATGCACCGTCAACCCATCACCGGTGAGTGTTCGCTCATCCAGGAGCTCATCGATCTTGGGGATGAAGATCTTGCGGAAATTATAATTAATAATATGACGAATCGCAACAATCAGTTCCTTGCGTGTGCCGGATTTCTCCCTGGGACAATCTTTCAAGAGACGCAGGACAATGTCGGGTAATCGAGGGAGGAAGTCGTTCAAATGCGATGCGTATTGTCGAAGAAGATAGGCCAAGAAGCTCATAGTTTTGACCTGAGCTGTAATAAAGTCGGCAAAAGCCACCCGGTTCTTGATAGCAGGGCTCACTCCGGTATGAATCGTTCCTTTCGCAGCAGCATCGGCGTGTGCTTGCTGTTGAGCAGAAGCTTGCAGGCATAGCACATTCTGGATGAGAGGAACAAACTTTCGGACATTCTGCTGCACTGTATTTCGATAAACCTGGAATATCGACACCACAATAATGGGACACTCGGAAAGAACCTTAAAAGACTGCATGCCCTTCAATAGCGGGCGGTTCTGTTGCTGGGGATCGGCCCCAAGGTCATTGACAGAAGCGACTGGTGAGCCAGGCCGTGGGGACTGGAAATTCGCCTGCGAGTTGCCAGGAGTTGAGGGTGCGCCGGGTTGTGATGGCGCATTATGGGGTGCACTGTCAAGTTGTTCCCGGACAACCTTTTCCATTTGTTCGAAGAGCTCCTGAATGAGCGTAAGGAAGAGCTGCACCTTGCCCTGCAGCACCTTGTGCTGGTGGCGCATAATATCCGATATTATTTTCACACATATTGTCGCGTTCTCTTCATTGTCTGTTCGTACCAGCTGCATCAACAGGTCGACGGTCTCTTCGGCATGGGGTTCGAATGGTTCGGGAGGGGCAGGTTGGGTGGGCAAGCGGTGAATGACTTCGAGTATGGCCATTCGAAGTTTCTAGTGAGCATTAGCAGCATGTCCTTCTCTCGACTTTAAAACTGACCTGCTCGGGTGAGTTGCTCTGAAAGATGCATGGTCCGCGTAGAATGTTAAAGAAAATGGGCATTAATCGCTTTAGAAATGGCGGATATATTTGACCACTGGTATAGTGATCTAAGCTGTCTCGCAACGTAGTTGCGGCTTCCAGCTTGAGTCTAACATCTGCAGCCAAGGTATGTTAGTAACCATGATGGAGATATAGAGCATGCGATAGTAGCTCTAGTGGGGTTGCATGCAAGTTTGAAGGGAACCATACCAATATCAACTGCGCTGAGCCGCTTAACGACATCGTCTATAGTGGTGCCCGACATGGCTGCATTATCGACGACAAGCCATCCGCAAGAGTCGATACTCGGCGACCCTTTATACTTGGGGAAGGAATTGAATTATCCAGTCGCAATCGCTACCGTGTTGTCAAAAAGCCAATCAAAGAAACCGGTCGTGAAAATTCGTTGTGTCTGCTCGAAGGTTTCTGGGTCGCGAGGTTGACGGAGTGATGTCGAAGGTTCGCGGTGGTTCGCGGTTGGTGGGAGTATTAAGGTGTCGAGTGTTGCAAGGCAAGCTTGAAAGTTGACTTGACGTGAAGGCTGTCGCGTTGAAAATTACAAGAACGACTATGCTGGGGGGTGCAGCCGCCAATTCCTCTGACGCTAACGCCGTATCAATGTTTGACCGGCATTAGCGTCTTCCGAGCCGCCAATCATCTTTGATCTAGTGGTTTCCAGGTCAGGATGCTTGAAAGCCACTAACCTACTACAGTACAGTACTCAAGTTAAGGACAGTATCGTATCTTATCTTATCATGTATCTTATCAGCGCCTGCCCAGTAACTACCAACCTAGACGAGGTATTTGAGACAAACAAATTATATATGGATGTTTTGTACTTTGTAAAATCGGATTGGTGCAGTATCTAATCAACAAAAGAACCAGTCTGTATGTTGTTTGACAAACCCAGACAGTTTTCACATGGTACGCGAGTATGCAATGTTTGCAAAGCAAATACGCAGAAAGGGGAACTCGCTATGCGTGTTGATGCCCCGCCGATTGCGGTCCACTTGATACCTACCCTACTACCTGGTAAGGTACCTTAATAGTCACACAAGACAATTCGTCGCTTCCACATTCGGTTCTGGTAGGAAAGTTAAGCTGGCGCTGCTTTGACACTGAGTAAGGTATTAAGTATTCACTTGGCAGAATCTGAAAAGCTTGCCATCCGCGTATAATAAGGATCTCCAAGAAGGATGGCTGCCTATGCTGGATTCAGTCCTCGTGCCGGGTAGTATAGGCATAGCCGATGGGGTCATTTCTACCTTGAAGGTGCGGCAGAGCGGATGGAGGCTGCTCTAGATAAAACAATGCTAGCCACTGATGTTGCAGAGTGGTTGGTGAAAGGGATGTCCGTTCAGAGAGGCTCACCACATCTCTGGACGCGTCGTTGCACAGTCTGAAAAGCTGGAAGTTCCAATAGACAAGCTGGCCCTTGAACAACTGCAAGCCATTGATTCTCGGTTCAAGCAGACATCGCGGAGGCATTCGAATATGAAATGAGTGTCGAGCTGAAAACGGCCAAAGGCGGCACCAGTCGATCAAGCGTGCTAGAGCAGATCCAGGTTATCGGGACTATCTTGGATTAGGGCAACGATATCTTCTGAGCTTTGCTCGGGACATGTGGCCCTGCAGACGATGTGTCACTCGAGCCCATGCCCAACTTTTAAGTCCTCATGGCTGACTTCTGTAACGACCTAGGCGATGAAGCCTTCTCCGTGTTCCATAATTTCATCGTGAGGGATAAAATTATGGCTAGCTTATGCGGGTAGATCCTGGTAGTTTGTGTTAGCTACTATGATGGTGATCGAAAAGCGTCGTAAATGTGTGACATACGGCTGAGACACGAACTCGACAATATCGTCACTAGGCTTACTAACTAATCTGCCTTTAGCCTTTAGCTAGCTGAACTATAGCGAAGATTGAATGAACTTGTTAAAGTACAATGTGAGCTCAAGGTCGCTTTGGTCATTAATAAAGGATGGAAGGGGAAGGTTAAGGTGATTCATGGTGATGCTCACTGAGCAAGGGTGATCAAAAAAGCCTGAGCAAGAGCAACGGTGCTGACTAACTAGTGGATGCCATGACACCAGCCTCTGTTTTCGTGGTAGCGGAGACTACCAGGTAGTTTCCTGTCAGGAATAGGGAAGCAGCGCGGTGTTTAACTATCAAGCAAACCATCAAATCAAACTGACAAAGGCCTTTGTTTGAGGAGTAAATCTGCCCTCGCCTGTAGATTATAAATTCGACTCTACCGCCCTTAAAGAGGTCCAAGTTCTCTCTTGCAAATAATCTGCACTATATTTTCACAACATCCAAGCTATCGTGGTGTGATCCCAATTATACACATCAACTCAAAAGTCGCGATAACCTTATTTCCAACTCAACTCCGACAAGATGAGCGGGGACTACACTGCTTTCTTTTATGGTGAGTAATACATATCCAAATTCCACGAATTATGTCAACTCATGTTCATGACAGGCACCTTGGTAGGTTCACTCATGGTTCTCAGTACGCCATTCAAGCCCTGACCTGATGTTAGATGGCCCCCGAGGTCTTCTTCACCGTTTGCTACGGCGACCGCAATCCCCCCAAGGCCATAAAGGACATGCACTCATTCACACCTGCCATCCTCGATGGCTACTGTCGTCACAGAGTTCAGTTCGCCGACTATCCTGCCGTCATTGCTGAGAAGGGTCATACTGTCCTAGGAATTTACACCACTGGGCTAACGGACGCCAACATGGACAAGCTCGACATGTTCGAGGGATCTGAGTACTTCAAGAAAAAGGTGAATATCAAGGTGCTTAACCAGGATGGAAGTACCCCGGCCAAGGAGACAATCAAGGAGACATTTGTCTACGTTTTCAATGAGCCCAATCACCTGGAGAAGCGGGAGTGGGACTTCGAGGAATTCCGAAAGTCCAAGATGAAGAACTGGACCCGAGGTGGTTTGGGTTTTGGCCAAGGTAAGTTTATTCGGTCATGCTCGGGTACTCATATTGATGACACGAATACAGACATCCCCGAGTAAGCTGCCGATGGCGACTAGAAATAGACACCTGTTTCTGTAAGCGCCTTCCTATTATTAGCATTCGGTTGCTTGTTTGGCTGCAGAATGATATGTTTTTTTGACGATGGCGGTGAAGGAGATACAGAGTTATTGGTACCAATAGACCAACCAGGATGGGTCTCATAAATCTGACAGCCCTATGGGCATAAATAGACAAATCATCATCTCCCACAAGCGCCCGCGCCAAGAAAGACAACGTATCATGAAGAAATACGAAAATATAGCTCTACCTTTCGCATTGTCCTGCCAGTCTCGGGACTTAAATTTCACCAGCGATCAAGTCATCCCATGTAGGGCAACAGGCCATTGTTGTAAGTTGAATGCCTACACGGAGCTGGATGTTGCAAAACAATCGGGGCCCTGAAAGTGACGAAGGATGAAAACTAGAGTATCAGGGCTTTCTCAATTTTAGTACATTTGTCATGAATTCGAGAAGTGATTGTATAACGTTGGATGCATTGGGTCAACCTGTTGACGAAACATTGTGGTGAAACCTTCGAGTGACAAAATGATATGAAGCTTCCTCTTCTGTGCAAGTTGGAATGAGAACCATCAACGGAGTAGGTGACTGAATAAGGCTCTACCTTGTACTGATCTATATGAAATGTGGCAGCAAGCCCGCGGGAGTTCTCTCGAATGTCAAGCTTGGGTCATGAGTTACAGGTGGAATCCTTCTAAGTGATAGATGGTTTCACGCCACTGGGTTACGTGGCTATTATACCCGGCCCTGCACGTTATGTTTGAACTTAACAGAGAGACTAATAAGATCTACAGTGGTCAATTGGCCTCTTGCGCGGATATTTGATGGAGAATTGTGGTCGGTGCTTTTCATGCTGAATTGGAACCGCAGATGTCGAGTCTAAGCTGGCTGGGTGGGGATCATCTGAACTCTGTGACCTTTACTACGACCCTTGACCTTGGAAAATACGACGAGAAAATCGCCGCGTTTCGTCCGATACTGCCTCTAGTTTCTTCAGGTCTGTTAGTTGGGCTGCAGGTGCAAGTAGTCACGAGAATGAATGACAGAAGCTGAAGCTGCCAACCTGACCTGGACAGCTGTCAATGAAGCCATTTCGGCGACTACACACGATTTACGATTGGTGACAGTAAGGTCAGAGTCTAGAAACAATAACAAAGCTATTTCGAGATATCTGATGTCGTGCTGACAGCCCTAAGAGAGCTGCACCTGGCGTTAAAGTAACATGGCGATTGGATCTCATGATGCGCCTTGCGAGATCCAATAGAGGCACAAAACAGGACATTTCTGGTTTCGGATGTCTTGAAGTGCATCCTAGCAAACGCAAGCGTCATCTCACCTTGGCCTCAAGAAGATCTAGGCACAAACAAGCCACTCTAGCCACTGTCGATAGACCCGACGCTAACAAGATCTATCAGTGCTATCACTGTAGGTAGCTGGCCAAGAAGCTTCGGTTCCCTCCGGGCGCTACCATATTTCCGGCTTTCCAACCAACACACAACGGCCAACCCCACCCAAACAACAACGCCACCATCCAACAAACCCCGAAACACCAAAACACCAAGACGCGAAACATCATGATACCGCCCTGCAGAAAAATATCAAAATGAGGCCTTTATCACAGACACATGCAAGGCGCTGGCGCCTCTTGCATGATACCTTCCCTTTGTGATTGGCTCGTCACAAAAACCCATTGTACTATTATATGAAAGCAACTTATGAAACAGGTACAGTTTCACTATGGAGAATAAAAACGAATACCTCTCTGGAAGCCCAAAGGATGGTCCCCTGCCGTCCTAGTTCGTCACACGGAGAAAATGCCTAAAGAGGGAGGAGTATCAGGAGACATCCAGTGAGGTCTTTTCGACCACTCGTGAAAGGTTTTCGCCCTGCTCAAGATCTACGCCTGCACCCCTGACTCCGAGGGCGATCGTTCAGGGGATTACTCAAGATGGCAGGCCTCCAGAATGCTCAGCCTGCAATGGCAAGATGCCCCATCTGGCAGACTGGACCGATAGTCCCAAGTCATACTAAGCTGCAGGGTCAAGGCCTGCTAGATACTCATCATAGCTGCGAGCTTGCACTTAGTTGTATTTCGATGCACATCATAAAATCTTTTGCGAAATTCCTCTCTGTGGCCGTCCCGTCTCACTATCGATGATTATCTAGTCTTGGCATGAATGCATCAGCCGACTGGTTCTGGACATTCAAGCCACTAATCCTAGTCAACGCGATCGTGTGGCCACACCCCTGTCACTCAGCCTTATATCCCTGTCATCGTCCCCTGATTGGCATCAAGACCCCGCTATCAAAGGCTGGGTTCTCGTAATGGCTGGTCCAGCACGTCGGACTGCCACTGCAGGGATGACATGGGTGTCTAAACAATGCATTGACTTGACAATGAGCTTCAATCACTGAACAGTCTGAAGCAAAGGATATGGGATGTCAAAGTTATTCTGTGAATCCTCGCTGATTTGCCATACATGTGAAATCAAGGAGGATTTCTTAGGGGCATAATAGCAAAACGCGTTGTAGTGCCCTGTCGCATGACGTTGAAAGCAGGGTTGTTCAAAGTCCCATTCTAGCCATCGCCTTTCCCAAGCACTTGGTTCGACAGGGCCTGATTGGTGGTCGCACAACTGGAGCCCCTTGCACCCCGGCTACAGATTCTTTTCTCAGTCATCACTTCACCGACTAAGGTCCGCTCGCCACTCCGGAGCATGAATGGGTGGCCTACGCTAAGCTGACGGCATGAAACCGGTTTACAAGTCATGTCGAGTGGACTGTGGCTCATCATTCCTAGAAAAGGCGCTTGAACAAACGACACAAGGGTCTTGTAGCTGAACAAGGGAGTCGTCAATAGGCCGATAGTCGCCTTCCATTCAGATTCTCTCTTTCAGGTATGACAAGTCCCCTGCAAACACCTGAATCGCTAGTCAGGGGCTTCGACCTCGTTTTTCTTCTGGGGTATGCATGGGTCCAGTCCACTCACACTTTCGTTTGGTGACCAGATGAGTCTTGAAACATTGTCGTCAGCCTATCATGGGTCGCTTGCTGCAAATCGTCTCTTAGTCGTCCGGCCCTAACCCCTCCGGCTTGCTTCGAAACGAAGCTCAGAAATGGCATTGAAGAAACCTAAGTGGCTATGCCCGTTTCCTAGAAGTTAACGCTCCCCTGGCTATACGGAGATCAGGTCCACTATGATCGCCTCTGAGTCGTATGCAGCCGCGTCCGTTCGCAGGTGTTTCTCCTGCTCGCGGTTTCCCCTTGCTCTATGTCTGTTCTCAGGACGATGGTGGCCAGTCATTGAGCGGACTCAAGTCCATATAAGACGTCGCCTCCTCCCCACGTTACCATCTTTCTTCACCATCGACTTCAAAAGTCTCCAGTCAGTCCTTCACAGTGAGATTGTCTCAACGACATTTCCATTCCTTCTTCTTTCTTCCAAAGGCTAGTCCTTTATTCTGTCTTGACGACGTTCACACATTGCCTGGTGCAATTCTATCCTTCCTTCACATCTCAAATCGAGCTACGACTTTTTCAGTCCTATACCCATATCACTCGATTCTTGTCTTGAAGACAATCTCGCAAACCTGAACATCAAATCTATCGTCCGGAACGTTTAGATTTACCCCTTCATTCAAAATGTTCGCGAAGGCTTTCATTTATGCCAGCTTGGCTTCTCTTGCCAGTGCTCATATGATCATGTCCAACCCCAAGCCTTACGGCAACCCTACCAACGCTCCTCTGGACGCAAGCGGCTCTGATTTCCCCTGCAAGGGTCTAACCAATGATGGATCGAGCGACAACGTCTATAAGCAAGGCAGTACACAGGAACTCTCTTTCACCGGCCAAGCTGTTCATGGTGGAGGTTCATGCCAGATTTCTCTCACCACTGACAAGAACCCTACCAAGAACTCCGTCTGGAAGGTCATCAAGTCCATTGAGGGAGGTTGCCCCTCCAGGACCGCAACTGGAAACCTGGGTGACAACGCTGCAGCCCCAAACCCTGACAAGTATGATTTCACCATCCCTAAGGAGTTGGCTGCTGGTGACTACACTCTTGCCTGGACCTGGTTTAACCACGTCGGCAACCGTGAGATGTACATGAACTGTGCCGCTGTCAAGATTGAGGGCAGTGGTGGTTCTAAGGACTTCCTGAGCGGTCTTCCCGACATGTTTGTTGCTAACATCGGCAACAATTGTGCGACTCAGAACGACGCCGATCTTCAGTTCCCCAACCCCGGTAAAGACGTGTCCCGGCTCAAGTCTAAGCTTTCCGGCCCTGATCCTGAAAAGAGCAGTGGATGCCAGAAGCCAGTGTCTGGCGGTGGCTCTGGCGGAGACGAGTCCCAACCTTCTTCTCCCGCTGCTGCTCCCACTTCCAACAATGGTGCCCAGCCCACTCAACCTGCCACGACCCCCGCTCCTGGTGCTGGCTCCGGCTCCGGCTCCGGATCAGGTGATGGCTCTAACGGTGCTCCCTCTCTCCCTGGGGGCGGCGGTGCTTTCATCACTCAGCCTGCTGCTCCTCAGCCTACCCAGCCTACTGCTACTCAAGCACCTGCTGCTCCCCAGACCCCGGAGGCCGGATCAGGCTCTGGCTCTGGCTCGGGTAACAAGGGTGGCGACTCTAGATCTGGATCTGGTAGCGGTGGTTTTGCTGCTGGAACTGCCTGTACAAATGAAGGTGAATGGAACTGTATTGGGGGCTCGACCTTCCAGCGCTGCGCTAGCGGAGCTTGGACTGCAGCCCAACAGCTTTCCTCCGGCGTCTCCTGCACCCCTGGACAGGCGGCAGATATCGCTATGAATGTGAAGCGAGGCAACAAGTTCATGCGACGTGCTCTGCGCATCCGCGCATAAGAAGAGACGGAGGTCTTGACGAGGCAACAGGCTTAGGGAATGATGGACTTGGCGCTGCATTGGATATTTGACTGGACATATTTTTATGATGTATAAGTACCATTTATAGCTACACATTTGAGCTCGGTGCTCTTCACACGTTTTTTCTCATTAGATTTCAAACTTCAAATCGACTCTTTGTACCCAGCCTCCCTATCGCCATGGATTCCATTATGAATAGGACATTGGTCTCTTCATTGAGTAAATGAATCCAATGTATTGATAAGTTAAGACTGTAAATACTTGTAGCATCTATCAAATTAAGCCAACTAGACAATCTTGCTTACAAGATAACACAAATCACGGCATTTGGACATGTCAAACAAAAGGTGAAATAGAGTGCCTGGTAATCCAATTCGACAAAATGTCATTATTCATGAGATGCTACCTTTTAGATAAAACGCCAATCTCATACCCATGTCCCAGATCTAACGCTCGTGTGTTTATCGTCATGGCTCATCATCCTGGTCCATATACGCTCATAAAAGTGTCTCTTCCCTCTCAACGATGTCGGGTCAATTCGCACAACATGAGGATCTACCTCAATTCCCAAATACACATTCCCATCAACACCCAGGTATCTTCCAAAACTGAAGGACCGGTCATTTTGACCTGGTAAACAGTGATTTTCGTGATTGATGAGTCTGCTTGGGGCCACATAGGCCAGAACCGAACCGATAGTATTTGGCATACGGGGAAGCACAAATGCGACAGATCGAATATAGAAGATAGACGCAACGACAGCGTTTAGTGCTAGGACAATCATTGTGATGATAAATGAGGCGTCTTCCATAAATATTCTCGTTTCTTTGATATATCGGGTCACGGTGGTCGTGTTGGTTGTGTCGCTGTGGTCGAAAATTTGTTCGTTCAGACCGAGGAAGATCGCGAAAATTCGGGAGTAAATGTCTTCGACAAGAGGCAAGAGTGAGACTGGATCTGGAATGGGGATATCAGGGTCGATCGCTGCCCTCGACCCCTTTTTCTTCAACATGATGAAATAATTCATCCAATCCTGTATGACCGTATCGTTATGCCAATTGGATATTATCATGTTCCACCAGCGGTCGTTAACGTCAATCACGAGGTCGGTATGCACTTTCGAATCCGGATAGTCTAGAGTTATTGTAAGATCACTTGTCTTGTTGTATGATAGTATGTATCCATCAGAATCCACCGTGACGTTGAATTTGGCGGTTTGGAAGATCGGATAGCACATGAGGAAACTTGCTTCGAATTTGCCGTTGGTTTTCTCTGGATGCTTGTTACGGGCCAACCAAACGTCAAGGCCTTTTTACAAGGAGCGTGACTATATTCTGGAGTTGCGAAGTCGCCATATTCAATGGATGACATTCCATGCGAGCCATAAAGCGCCTTTTCTCTCATTTGAAACCCAGCATGCTGAAGGGTGCTCGATTGGGTGCAATACTTTCCATCTGCTGATATGACCAATTGCGGTTCATTCTTAAAGACAGGAACTTCGAATGGAGTGATGGGGGTGCAGTTCGCCTTGACACCAAAACCTTGAGTAATCAGATTATACCTTTTTGCAAAACCATCAAGCTGATAAGGTTGGAAAAAGTATTCTGTGGACACCCATACTGGCAACTTGGTACCTGAAGACATGTTCGCAAGTGCAACATACATATGGTCCTTGTACTGGCCTGATGTGATGATGTTCTGACTAAGATCGGAATCAAACGTGAAGGCTGAATGGTTGTCGAATTTGGGTGCAAATAATGGGACGGCATCCTGGGGATAGGCCGCAATTACGGGCTCTTCGTTGAAGAGGGAACCGAGAGCGACCGCAAGGAGGTTAGCCAACAGAGCCATCATGCAGACCAAAACGAGAACGAAATGTTTTGATTTGGCAGCCCTCCATAAAACGAGCTGAGGTGGAATCGATGTATAAGTGGCGTCGAGAGAATGCGATCTTTTCGACTTTCCTTCCCAGAGGTCTTTGAAAGGTTGCAAAACGCAAAGGAGGCGATTCAAAAGAACCCAGATAGGTTCGATCAAGGTCGCAAAGATAGTCGGGATGTATTTCTCCAGAATTTGGAGGACTTCGAAGTTTTCCGATGGACGATGAAGGCCTGAATATGTTAGCAAGAAGGATTCATTACCGTAAGTGACACGAACCGTTTAATCGTCTTTCTTGTTCCTTCAAATAAGAAAGAAAAGTCATGGTGCCCATAAGAACTATGACGAAAAGGAGGCCGCTCCATCGTCTGAGAATCAGTGGCTTAATAGGTTCGTAGTGGCCCTTCTGGGGTTTGTTTTCTTGATCGCTCGCTTCAGATTCTTCATTCGTCACTTGTTCCATTCCCAACGTTGAGAAACTTTGATTGTTGCTCTTGTGCAGTTTGAAGGTGACGTCTTGGTAGACTTTGCGTAGCGACTTGTCATCTGCGTTGTCCTTGGCAACGAAAGAGCACAAAATATCGGGACTGTTCCGGAAAAGATCCATGTATCTGGAGATTGATGATGGATTCACCGATAGGTTGCTTGGAGCCTGTCGACAGAAGTACAGCACAACAGCTGCAAAAGCTGCAACAAGCCCCAACAAGCAATCAACCGCAGTTGCAAAAGACCGACTGACCACAACCCCCGAAAGATGGTACTCTGTAATCGCCGTTCGGTTCGCAAAGTTTGTTTCGTTCTGTAATAGCTTGTTTATAGCAAGGGAAAACAAGTATTGGTGAGCGTTATTGTACACTTCTTGCAGTAGTTTTGGATCCGAATAGTCTTCAGATGGTAGATCTTTCCCAGCCAACGCGAAGCCGACCATATTTGAGACCGGTAAAGAGAAATGGGTATAATTTAGCTTTGGATGCTGTTCGACAACACTATTGAACGGGAAATCCTTATTGATTGGCGTTTCGGGCATCCCGTTCGCAAGCATGAACTCGAAGGCAGTAGAATTGAATTTATCTTCAGTCAGGATCTTTCTGGGTGATAGAGGCTGCACAAAGTTGCCGTCTGGTTGGAGATCGGAAGATTTTATTCTCACGAGAACCTGTTGTTGGTAGTATTGGGTTTGGCAAAAAAGAGCTGTGGTGTTGACAACAGGAAGTTTTTCTCCAGGAACCGGGAAAGTCTTGGACCAGACTGCGAGGAACTGGTGTGTTGAATTAGGTGTCCTAGGACAATTGGGGTTACCCAAGCAATAATCAGAATAAGGGCTAGTGTAATAGCCGATATAGAGCATGTTCATGCGGGTTTGTGTAGAAGCGAAGTTGACCGAAGTTTTACACCCCTGTCCATTGTGAAAGAAGAATGATAATTTCTCCTTGGGCCCGTCCGGGGACCTCTCGGCTGGCCAGCAATTCAGTTCGGTCGACAGTTTTGTGGTAACAGCCGTGATGTTTGACTCGACCTTGGGTGGCGCTGTGTTGTTCTGGGTATAAAAAGGCAGGAGAGCATATTTTGCAGTAGTAAACACAGGAAAAGGCTGGTCCAACCAGCTCACCGCATACCCCGTGTTCAAGAATTCAGGATCAAGAATACTCTCGTGCTTAGAGACTGGGGCTAGTTGAGATCTGATTTCGATAGTGGCAGCGTCGGTCTGCTTGATGATATTTGTGCTTAACAAAGCACTCTGTAGGGGAGTCAGTGCCCAAAAGACTATGACCATGGCAGTTCCACCGAAGAAGACTGGCCAATGTTTTCTTTTTGCCGCTTTGAAAGGAACCAGAGCAACAAAATCATATTGGTAGTCAAGGAATAGTGAATTTTTCCCAATTGCACCAGTCTTACCTGAAAGTTCGAACCAAGGTTGTATCCTCTTAACATCCAGATCTATCTAACTCCATACCATGCTATATAAAACGGCAATGATAGTCGGCACGTAAAGATAGCTGAGCTTTGCGTATGTCGGCAGATCATCAAGAGTTGGCGACAGTGCAAGACCACCTTGAGAAGCACTATGTTGTGCCAATGTCTCAACAGCGATGGTAAGGAGAATCGTGAGGGCGATTACAGCGAACAATATCGGCGCCGAAAGCGAAAGCGGTTTCCATCCCTTCGTACTAGAAGATTCATCACCGGCAGAGACTTCCTTCACACCCGTAGTGGCCCTAGCCTTGGCATTCCTCTTAGGCAGTGGTGGTAGATTCTTGTGTAAGGAACCTGGTGTTGAGTGGGCGGCCACATTGCTCTGTAGCCTTAGGGCTGCTCTCTCCCAACTGGACATTATTAATATATATGGAGAAGAAAAGAGCGTCCAGGCATCCGCAAAAACACAAATGAGCCAAGAAAGAAAGAGAGAAAGAGAATTGTCGAGGTTCAAGTGTCGGCGACAGGTGCGTTGGCTATCGTCCCATCGCTACAACTGATGAACATATGAACCTTCCATATCAAGTAAGTGGTCAGAACCAACAGTTCTCAAGTCATTGAGTAAACATATTCACTAGTAAAACAGCAGAAGGTTTGTTAAGGCAAGAGGAATATGCATGTTGGTCGATGGTTCATTATCATGAAACAAGAATAACTGGCCATCAAGGATGCCAATACGGCCTAACGCTGCAATATCAGCCAGGATTAAGCGCCGAACTGAAGTCGACCAATACCGCACCTTCTGAATAGTCCGAGACCTAGGGTTCCGCGCTCTATTCTGGGAGGGTTCATCCTGGCTCGTTGCCGCACCATCTAGGGACAACTCAGCATGGGGGCAGTACAAGTGCACTAAAATAGGCAAAAATTCGTGAGCACTCGTGCGTTCTGACGAGATCACGAGAGTTTCCAAAAAAAAAAAGCAAGGAAAAAAAAAAAACCATATCAGTCTCAGAGGCGAGTTATTTCGGAGTTAACATAATCAATCGCACTAATGCATGATGTTAATGAGTGAGGGAAATCTCCATTGATATGGAGCTTGAAGAACCCAATGGGCGGCTAATTGACAGCCACGATTGGACAGGGCGCTAACTGCCTAAGCGCTGAGCTTTTACCTCTGTTTAGTGCCGGGTGGCGCCTTTGCCCTGACGTGGGAAATGAGGGATGATCTGCAGGGGCAGCCTGTTTTCCGATTGGGCACCTGTGCTCAAGTTGTTGGTGACATCTCTGCTGGATAGTTGTTGCAGAAGTTTATCACCAACGAGTAAGAATACTGTCCTATTTTTACGCTGCGTTTACATAATACAAACACAGCAATTTCAGAATCTTCGGTGATGAATTATGTGATGATGAGACCCAGGCCAGGTCCCTAGATACAGGTCCTAGTCGTCATGCAGGACCACTGCCTATATAAATAGAAATGAAACATTTGCTCTTGATAGCTCAAGGCCTCCGAGTAACTTCACTCCAAAATAATATATATTATTCTAATCCCTCGTATAAAAATTGGGATACTTGTATGCTCTTTACTGGGCTACTTGGCATTTCTTCAGTGACAGATGAGACCATACATATGTATTTGTCCTTATTATTCAGTGACGCAACAGACCTATACTACATGTAGGCAGGCAGTGAGTTGCCACTTTACTTTAAGCCAAGGAATACTGTAGGAGCGTGCGGGGGAAAATATATAATAACTAAATTCATTCAGAGTGTGACTGCCAGGGCCAGAATACGGCGTTTTCCGCGTTGAAGCTTTCTAGATGATCCCAGTAAGATATCAGGTCCAGACACAGTTGCGGTTCAAGGTATCCTACTACCTAGGTACGTACGACCACGGAGGGTAAGAATATTTCCTCACTACCTTAGGATAGGATACAACTTGTGTCGGGTGATTGCAAACGAGATCTTTCCGGGAAGGTTGAAACAAGGTTTAGCTATATCACTTGGATGCAGCGTAAAGCGAGGCTAGATTGTCAATGAATGCTTATGAACGCTGATGCGTTAGAAATTAGCTATACCAAAAGCTTCGCCGAAAGATCAAAGAAAAGCATGCTTTATTAACGCGGATTTGGACTAAACACGTGTTAAAGGCAAGATGGGCAGTATATACCAATCTGGGTAGCTGCTATGGCGCCTCTGATGAGAGGCGTACAATTCCGCTATTTGCCTTGCATGGATAATTGGCGGATCATTCTCGTTTAAGGTGTCACACAGCATAAAGAGGGAGAACAACCCTGTTTGAAGAAGAAATTCTGAACAGATAACCGACTGTCCCTATGTACCTAATAATAGATAAAGGACCTAAATAGAGAAGAAAGAAAAAGAAACTGACAGAACATTAACTTCCGTCGCCTTCCGTTATTGATGTGTAACGTGTAAGCTTGGTTGGTGTTCCTGCCCAATTAAAGTGCTGACTCAGCACTTGCATCGCCTATCGCCCAGGCTGCGTCAGCTACGTCGTTGACCTCAATTGTCTACGTTGCCATCATCACGAGCATCGTTCAACTTCTCCCAGGCATCCAAATTATTTTTCTCAGCAGCCGTTCTACTGACGTGTATCATTTTGCTGTTTTTGACCACAAGCTTCCATTCACGAAATTATGATCGAATAACCGCCAATTTCGAGAGGCCCGCTCGATTTCATCATCTTCATGAGAGCTTCAGCTCAGACCTCAACCACGCCTGGGTCGATTCTTTTGACCAACAGATCGAGTTCCACGTAAACGAAATCGAAATACCCACATAGAAGAAATTCGAATAGCTTACAGACCACACCTTCCCGTTGCACAAGACAGTGATACCCACGGATTGGCTGCAAACAGTTCCACAAGTGCCACCCCACAATACGCAAACTAGAATTCAAAGCACTTCCTTTTCAACGTACGATATCACCTCTGGTCTCATATCTTCAACAAATATACGGGAAATTCTTTTGAACGAACTGTCTGATAGACATAAAGAAAGCACCTAAGCAGCCCCTTATGGCGAACCGATACGATTTGAGATCCGGACAGGACCTGGATACCAATTATGGGTTTCTGCCTGGCACAAGTGGAATACCCACCGTATACAATTCAACACCACTTAAATCCAGATTACCATCCCAGAGGTCTTCGGGTGGCTGGGAAGGTATGTTGACAGCTCCTCAAAGAATAAACCTGGTTGGCTAAATGCAATCTTATCAATCAGGATGCCATCCCTCGAGATGGATATATGAGCTTCTGAACAACAACTTCACCGTATGCAAAGTCTTCGAAAAAGCACAAGAAGCGGAATTAAACGCCCCCTTTCCATGGCAGCACACCCATCGACTTGTGATAAACGGTAACCAGAGCTACTCAACCACCTCAACGCGGATACTGTCATCGGTCTGTCTTGATTGCCACTTTCATTTTGTCTTCAAAATGTCATGGAAAGAGGAGCACGCCAAGCATTTATGCAATCATTCCCAGGCACAGTGGCCTTTGAGTGATGCACGATTCCCCTGGCATCATCTTACTTGGGTTGGTTCAGAGACTGGCAAGCAGAAGTCCAAGTACTACCCTCTCGTTGCTTGCGAGCCCTTCGCTTGCTCAGCCGGCCCATGCACATTCTCAGTCAATCTTGAAATCTCGGAGCCTCGCATGTCCCGCTGGTGGATTGATCTGTTGCTCGATCAAGATGCCATCCGTAAGAGCGTGCGCGCTGCCAAGGAACAGGATCCGGAGCGATATGCAGCAGCAACCGATGACTGGGCAGCGCAAGCTCCCCTAAACTTGAATACATATCTCAAAAATCTTCTAGAGGCCACTTCACAAGAGAATGCCAGAAGCATTTCGAAAAGGAATAAGAGATTTTTTGTCCTCTTCGGTCCTCGGTGCTTTGAAATATTCAGAGAACTCGAATTTGAGGAAGAAACTGATATAGCGGAAGACGGCATTGATGGAGGATCCTTCACACCACCGATTCCTCCTCGTCCAGACGGCCCTTCTGGGACTACCCAGATAGGCACATATCGAGCATACATCGAAGATGTGAGAGCTGAAGTTCAATGTATCATCCACAAAGGCGGCCAGCCTGCTGAGCTTTGTACCCCCAGTCTTCACGCCGATTTGGGCTGCATGGAAGTCTTAAACGTCGATTCTGTCTTGGTAAACATAGAACGTTACGAGATCATGGGCGTTCTGCCAAATCAATCCAAGGAGATTGTTGCCAATGCTTACAAGAGGCAGTGGGAGCTGATACCTGCTAAGCGCAAAGAACTGATCGAAGCTCTCATGGGCATCGCCAATGATCTGAACGATCAGGACCTTAGTGACTTCGCTCTCATGCAATCATCCCTTTTTGAGAGCCAACCTCCGGCTGAAACCCAAACCACCAGCGACAGTAGTGATTTAACAGCAGCAGCCTTGCAATACATCGGCCTGAGACCGTTGAATAACTACGACGCACAATCGATAGTTCAGGCATTCCGACAGAAGGTCTCGCGTGAACCTGAAAGTGCCAATACTGCACGCGAAATGCTGGTGGTAATTTCTCGAGCAGCCACCAGCGATAGCTATAAAGAGCAATTGATGATGGAATACGATGCGGGATTTTCTTTGCCTACAGCGAAGGAGATTCTTGGGTTGAGTGACGCGAGTGGCTTCGATCATGAGACTTTGGACAGCGTAAAGGAGAAGGTTAGTGATATGTTCCCCTTGGTTCTGGTGTTGAGCCCAGAAGATGAGTCTCACCAGTGAATAGATCCAAAACGCCAGAGACAAGGACGCCAAAACAACTTACTTGGACGCTATGGAGAAAATCGCTGAGCACACGAATTCTACGGACCTTATGAGCATGGTTGCCGAACTGCGACAAGTACATGGCATTGCAACTTCCAATGGAAGCACCGCTACGGGAGTCTCAGCACAAGCTGCTGATTTTGACCTTCCTGTTGGACTAGAGAACATCGGAAATACCTGCTATCTCAACAGTCTTTTACAGTATCTATTTACAGTTAAACCTGTCAGAGATATCGTTGTCAACTATGACAACTTCAAATTAGACTTGACCGATGAGAAGATCAAAGAGCGACTACTTGGCGGCAACAAGATGCAGATGGATCGTGGTGAGGCTGTCGTTGCCCAAGCTTGTGAGCGTTTACCCAAATAAACCCTTGTATTTGGTTGATCCCTTGCTAACTAAACAAAGTTGCACAAGAGCTTTCAGAGTTGTTCAAGAACCTTGAAACCTCGGATAGGGTGGCAACGCGCCCCTCGCAGAGACTGGCTAATGCTGTTCTCTTATCCACTCACACTCTCCTCAATGACAGCAAGAGCTCTGCTGAAGCGACTACTGGGTCTAAGCCGCCTCCGCCGCTCCCTACTCGACCACCACCTGGGCCCCCAGAAAAGGACTTGAATGATGTGGAGATGGCCACAACTGTCAACAATGGCCGTGACCTAATTGACACAGCTAGTACCGTCAGCTCTCAGACACTTGTCGAAGAAGATTCTGACCGTTCCTATGAGAAAGTTGAGACTTCCCCCACAACCACCGAAGATCAGGTCATTGATACTGTGATGGAGGTTGGACAGGGCGAGGACGTCGTTGAGATCACTCGAGCAAGTGATAAGCCTACGAAAACTGCTGAACGAGGGGAAAATGACGCACCTCAAGAGACCGAGGCACCCGATGTGAAGATGACGGATGCTGGGGAGTCCCAGATGGTAGACCAGAAGGTGCTGACTGCTCTGGAGCACCAAAAGAGATCTTCTGGCACCGACCAGCAGGATGTAGAGGAAGTAATGGGCAGTATCCTCAATCGTCTGCAAGCCGCTATCCGCCCATCAGCTGTCGACGAGTCAACTGGGATTCAATTGGAAAAGATCATGGAAACTTTCTTCGTTACAACTATCAATTACACCAAGAAATTCGACGACGTAACTTACCAAAAGGAAGTCAGCTTTGATCGGTCCATCACGGCGTTCCCCGCTCCTCAAGGAACATGCTCACTGTACGATGCACTCGGCCGAAATTTCGACCAACAGATCATTGAAGAAAGCAAACTTTCGCGCTACACAGCCATCAAGACACTGCCTCCTGTCTTGCACGTTCTGATTCAGCGCTCGCAGTCTATGGGTAGCAAGAATGGCAACCCGGTAGAAATCCCCGAGACACTGTACCTCGATCGATATATGGATGCTCCTCACGAATCACAGACGTTTAAAGACAGAGTCAAAAGCTGGGCCACTGTCAGCCGCATCTCTGATATCAAAACCTCCAAGGCTGCAGTAGAGACCACCATCCCGACTGGGCCTTTTCTAGAGAGTTTTGGGCAAGAGGAACAGGCTAATGACACTATTGCCGCTGTAACAGAAGACAGCGAAATGGCAGACGACATGGAAGTTGTGGAAGAAACCTGGGACTTTGATGGTACGGTTGATGATGATTATCTTCTGATTGGCCGGCCTGCTAGCAACTCAGCACCTGCAGCTGATCTGCTCCCCACACCACAAAACATCAGTGAAACCGAGACCGCAATTCGGGAGAAGATGAAGACTGAGCTTGGAGAGTTGGAAGGCGCCGTTGGGGAATACCACTCCCAATTGAACAAAAATCCATACCGGCTTCATGCGGTCATATGTCACCGTGGCCAATTGATGTCTGGTCACTACTGGGTATGGATCCACGACTTTGAAAGGGATGTCTGGCGCAAGTACAACGATTCCAGCGTTGAGGTCACCCACAGCACGAATGAAGTTTTGACTACTTTGAGCACTAGCGGCGAGCCGTACTTTCTTTGTTATGTCCGCGACGAAGATAAGGAGAAGTACGTTGACGTACCTCGACGTCGAAGACCATCACCAGCTTCGAACGCTCTATCCCAAACCATGGACGCCGACGGGGATACAATGGTTACCGATGACGAACCGGTCAAGGCCTCAGAGTCCACCCAGGAACGTCCGCCCTCATACTCGGAGCAAAAGAGTGACTAGAAATCTGAAGGGAAGACGCTTCCGAAAATCAAACTTGTTGTCAAGCGATCAGCACTTTCAGCAAGAACTCAGTCCGCAACCCCTCCTATGACTGGGATGGATACGATTATGGCCGACGCAACCGCGCCTCCGAATTTGAACCCACCTGACTTACAAAACCAACTTCAGGCTCCAGAATCGCCGCCAAAGCGAGCAAAACTTCTCCCGGATGATCGGCCATCCAAAGGACTTGCGCGAAACCCTCGAACGAAACGAACTTCTCGGAGAAGTAAACACCCCGGCAAACTTGACCGACTAATTGAGCAAACTACCCTTCCAAACAATGAACCGTCGGCCTCTGATTCGCCATCTCATATTAGTCCCAATAGCAGTGCTCCTGGAATTTCTCCCAAGTTCGAGCAAAAAACCCATTGCATGCCCCCTCCCTTTACTGACCCTTTCTCTACCGAATCGGAGAGCCCCAAATCAGAAACTCGGACAATCAACCGTCTAGAAGTTGAAGATGCATACAACGAACTGAAACGGAAATTTCCGGATGACCCCCGTTGCCCCGTTGCCGCCGCGGTGATTGAGAAGGAACCTCAAACAGTTCCTATCAGTGGAGAAAGGCAGATTCGTACACTCCGTGGGATGGTCGACTATATCAGCGAAGCATCCAATGCAAGGAAGGTCTCTGAAGCCCAGGAGGATAAAGAAATAAAGGATCCAGAGCAATGATACTTGGAGTAGGACGAGGCCTGAAATTGACGATATGGATTCGTTCGATGTGTTAAAATGCAAGCAACAGGAGTTCAGAATTACAGTTCATGAGCGAATACCCGTAGGATCAGGTGGATGGAGGACGGGATAGTAGACATGGCACTGCGCACCATTTGATTAGGCATAAATATATATCATAAGTTGACTCAATATATGTCTCAGAGGCCAAGTCATGAAGTGTCTTAGAGCGAGCCACACAGGTCAGATAGGCCACGGTTTTACATTAACTAAATATATTGAATACTTATTCAAGTTTGACTTAGCTTATCGGCCAGCGAAGACAGGCTTCCTCTTCTCCTGGAATGCCTTCAGGGCCTCATTTCTATCCTCAGAACTGACAACGCGCTCATACATCTTGTTCTCAACCTCTTCCCTTGCCCAGGCGACCGCCTGAAGAGCGGCCCTTACACCAATGGGCCCTCCTTCACAGATCTCCTGCGCCAGTCTCACAGCCTCACTTAAAGCCGCCTTTCTGGCCTCGCCGAGAACGTCTGAGCCATCACGCTCATCCTCAGGTACAATCTCAACAAGGCGATCCGCAATGCCTAGGAAGTAGGCCTCTGGAGCACTGACACGGCGGCCAGTGAGGATCAGATCGCGGGCGCGCGAGAGTCCGATGAGAGCGGGGAGGCGGTGGGTACCACCCGCGCCGGGGATAATGCCTAGACGGGTCTCGGGGAGTCCGACTGTGGCATTGGAGGTGAGAACGCGGAAGTGAGTGGAGAGAGCGAGCTCGAGTCCGCCGCCGAGTGCGACGGAGGATATGGCTGAGATGGTGGGGATGGGGAGATCGGAGAGAGATGTGAGAGCGTTGCGTAGGTTTGTGAGAAACTCAGCAGTTCTATATAGCGATTAGTAGCTGACTGGTCGCTCATCAAAGAAGTACTCACTCTCCCTGACTCATTCCTCTGCGCTCCTTGAGATCTGCGCCAGCGCAGAACGATGTATCAACAGCACTAGCCAACACAACAGCTCTCGTGGGACCCTTCTCATCTACACCCGCCGCACCACCAAAGCGCTTCTGCAGTGGCAACTCTTCGCCATTGGGGCCATATTGACTATGCACAGCATTGATTTCAGTGCGGAGATCGGCTAGAAGAGCCTGAGAAATGGCATTTCGAGCCGAGGGTCGGTTGAGCTCGAGGATGCGAATGTGACCGGTATTGGGAGCAGGGAGGTTCGTTACTCGGATAAGAGGTTCGGTGGTGGAGGAGTAGTAGCGTCGCAGGAGGCGGAGCGTTACGGCGGGTTGAGAGAGACGGGGGGCCATCGTGGGCAGTTAATTGAGGTGTTAGTTGGTGATGATGGGGAGGAGTTGAGAAGCTTTGTATGTGCTACTACTATCTCAGACACGGCATTAGCAGCCGAGGAATGACGTGCATCGGTTGGTGTCGGTTCTTGCTAAGCCGATAACCGACAAGGCCTGGAAAGGATAACAAGAATTTATGGTTAATTTGACCTCAAGGACGGTGATGGATATCCATCCTTCCTAGTCCAGTAACGGCCTATTTAATACTTCTATTAGCATCATCGGAAATACGGATAGCATTGTTTTCTACCGTTGGTGTACTTATTTTTGGTGGATATGATGAGCTGGTCCAAGTTCCACACTCCTACTACGACGATCAGATAACAATTCAACCAGCAGACATAGTTATCTCGTATTTTCACCCAGCAAGTCCAATGGAATTCATGTAGCTCTTGTTGTAAACAGATCACCAAAAATGATGTATTTTCTCACTCACAAAGCCAAGAAAAACAGGCTCATCTCAGCCACCAAACAATACGTACTTACCATTCTGGGGAAACATGCCAAGCCAACGGCAGGCAGACTAATTACAGTAGCGAGCCCAAATCCCAGTCAGCGACGAACTGGACCCATCGGATTGGATCTTCAGCCTCCTCCAGCTTCTCTTGGGCTTCATCTCTTCTTTTGTTTCCTCTTCTTTCTATAATCTCCAGGCTTGTCAAGCGATATAGCCACAAGATAGTCGAAGAGAATGGACAGACACTCCTAGTCGAGTCCGCGGAGGCTATACTACGTCTCAATAAGAGACACCCCCGCGATGGCTTCAACGTCCATTCTACAATCTTTATTGGCATCTACAACGCTCACATCATCGCTGCCATCATCAACAGGCTCTGATATACCCCTCACCATTCTCGTTCGCGACAGCATCGACGGCACCTCAGATTTCTTCCCTTTTCTTGACATTGCCGGTCTCGGCTCTGGTTCCGATGATGTCGATTCTGGACTCAGCTTCAAAGAGCTTTTCGCCACCAGTCTAGATGGAGGCCAAGAGATTACCCTCTTCAGTTCCGGATGCCAAGTTGACGGGAAAGCCGACTGCACACGCGCCTGCAACAATTCCAGTCTCTTCTTCAGTTCGTTGGAGACCTTCTACAACTGTGCTGCCTTGGCTGCAGCGGCGCATTGGACCCAAGATGCGAATCATTACTATATTAGCCAAGAGACAGAACGCAATGCGAGCGCCATCATGGGATCTGGCACTTTAGCCAATTTTGATGGACGGCCAGTTCTGAAGTCTCTCATCGCCTGTGCCCAGGATTCTTGCGAGAATGACGGTCTGAGCAAACCTTGCAACCGTACAATTGACCGCCTCTCTTATGGCACCTCGACCCCTGAGGAGATATTCGAGGCCCTGGACGAATTTTGCCCCGAGTTACCAGCGGAGGTCAACCCAGATATCTTTGGACCAGGTGTAGGTTGCATCGATCTTTGTCTGGCCCCCACACACTGACATGGGCCTTTAGGTACTCATCTCATATGTCCTTCAGGTTTGTTTTGCTGCATCGCTGTACTTACTTCTCAAAGGGTTCACCCTCTGGGTCACCATAACTCAGGACACCAATCGCCGAAAATCTAAGCCCGAGCCCTATCGTCTAAAGCGCAGCCTGACACGAATTGAGAGCATGATCTGGCGCGATTCTGGTGGATTATCTCGCACGAGCATGGCCATTGCAACCACCTTGGTTGAGTTCCAAGAAGCCCAGTGCTGGTTCGTCTTCGCTGTTCAAATTGCATCCATTCTCGCTATTGTTGTCAATTCTCAAGAGGGTACTTTTTGGGGCGAGATCGTCGTTAATGCTGCCATTGCATTTCATGTTAGTCAGAACGGCATATTGTAAGTCAGAGGTACCTCCTTAGGTGGCAATACTGATATAAGACTGACTTGTACAATACCTATGTTTCTCGTCCAGATATGTTTGCACCATGAAGGCATTCGCAACTGGCATACATTCCTGGGTTTCTTCATGGAATATCTCCTCGCCATTGTTGCAACATCGCAGAAGATCTACTTCAAAGATGCATTCGCTTTGTTTAAGAGCCAGAATGAGATAGAAGCTTGTGGCTTCAATCCAAGTCCGCGAACATATTGCGCTGCAACTCAAGGTATTGACGGCCAGTCTTTCAGCTTCTTCCCCCATCCTTTGTTATACAAGATGACGTTTCTCATTCTTGACACTATCGCCATCATCGCCTTGGTAGCTGATCAATTGGCGTGGACGTTTCGCAAGCATCACCTTACAAAAGATGTTCAAATTGGTTCGTACCGCCTTGGTCGATGGCCGCGCTGGGGGAAACAAAAAAGAGGAATTTTCATTAAGAGGTGGTTTTGGCGCATTCTAGAAGTGGCATATCTCATCATTAATATTCTGTATATGATCTCTCTCACGAAGGTCATCAACGCTGAGAGCTTTGCTGCCAATCGATGGAGTTATGGCCAAATCATCGCAGTTACGGTTTGGGGCCCAGTCATCGTGAAGCTATTTGATCTTCTCCTTTGTGAGTATCCGCCTCTGAGTTTGTTGATGTTGCTTTTTTGCTGACTGCATATGCAGCTGGACCTCCCAAGAACGGCATGAAGCTGAACTCAGGCCCACCAAGATTGCGTATCGACAACGTTATAAACGGTCGAGTGGGGACATCCGCAGACGAAGTTATCGAGGATGACAACGAAACTGACGACAAATGTGATGAATCGGAATCAAGAATCAGAGACGAAAGATTTATAATTCGAGGCGCCGCTACTCTGCACCTGGGCGACTTGAATAGCGATACTCGAGATGTCGAAAACGAGGCGATAGAGCCAAGAAGAATAAGGGCGGCAACGTCTGATGACAAAAGGTCCGAAACAGTAGTTAAGGACTGAACGAAATGATGACTGATGAAAATTCGTTTTACTTATGATAATGACTGCTTATGATCAGTTATAAACAGCTGATATCTATATACATAGTCTTAAGATTGTTGTAATTTGAGGCCATCTCTATTGGACGACAGCACATTAATGAAATCAATATCAATTGAGGCTTGGCTAGACTTGAACTGTATCTATCAAGTTACTGTATGTGTTAAAAGGTAGATCCAAGTGGTGGCTACTGCACTAACATCCAGCCATCCTAACTTGGTACAGTGCCTAGGTAAGGTAAGTATGTATGTAAACGCATTTCCCCACAAGAGCTTTGAGCCTTCTTCATGGAACGATCGCCCGCCAAATCTTTCGATGATGAGATTGAACCACAAACGCAAAAAGAAGGCAAGCTCATGTTGAGCTCCCCCGTTTATTTCAAGCCTCACTGCGTCATCATTACCTCTCCTTCCTTCACGTGCTTCATGGTCGCGCCGCAACAGGGAGCTCTTTCCCCGCGAGTGACATCATGCAGCTATGACAAGCTCCCGTCGTCATAACATAAGTTACAAGAGCTTTCCTTTTCTCTCCTTCTGAAAGCTCTCTATTGTTTCTTAAACCCATCAATTGATAGTCTCTTTCTTACTGATCACCATTTCAACGGTCTTAATTAAACCTTTCACCACAAACACCACAAAAGTACCATGTCTTTCCTCACAGAGAACGTCATCCGCCGTGTGGCCCTCGCTCCTCGCATCATCGCCTTCCAGGCTCCCCGAACATTCACCACCAGCTTCGCTCTCCAGAAAACTGCCACCGATGCAGTCAAGGACACTGCCAAGAAGGTTGACCGTGCTGTGAGCGACAAGATTGTCGACGGCATCGAGGTTGGCGGTTAGTCTTCTCCAGGCACTTACTCCCCACAAGCTCAATTGCTGATGATCACCTTCAGAGAACGTTGCCGCAAAGGCAAAGGATGTTGCCCAGGACGTTACTGGCGGCAGCGCTACTGGAAAGGCTCAGGAGCTCCGAGGAGAGGCTGCTGGCAAGGCGCAGGAGCTCAAGGGTGAGGCCAAGGGCGCTGCTGAGCAAGCCAAGGGCAAGGTGAAGGGTGCTGCCGAGGAGGTTAAGGGCAAGTTGTAGGCGAAGCCTGACTTGCCATGACTGAGATGGAACATAATGAGGATCAGACCTAACAATGGTCTGCTGTACGATTACAAGCCATGCATTACACGGTTAGGGAAGCAAATTCATGCATCAAGCTAATCAATTTACATATTTATTTTGTGAGTAGCATGTTGTGCCCATCGCCATTTCAATTAATGTGACGTTCAAGTCATGCCACGGCTGAAATAAAACTTGGACCAGTCTGTTGTGCATCAAGTGTGTCACGGCCAAGTGAAACCTGACGTCATTAACTCTTGAATACTGTCTCTCTTAGATAACATCTGACTCCATTGTTCTCTTCACATCGTCCATGGGGGTATTAAATCATGGAACTCTTCTTCAATTTCCCACCTGCCAGTAGGAACACAATTTCAATCCACTGCTATGTACTTCCATCTTAATTACTCCCATTTCTAAGCAACGTTGGTCTTCTTGGGATGGACATCAATTTCGCCAAGGGGGAAGCGAACCCATGTCGTATCTTCAGTCATAATACCGGCAGCACCAGCATAAAATGCTGCAAAGGCACAAATAACTGAAAAAGCACCTCCTGTCTTATTGATCCGAATCGCAGCTGTAGGGTGGCTGGTCTGCAGAAATTGAGCCAAGCTGAGGAAGAGGAAAGCGAGGAAGAGGAATCCAAGAACAATGAGGATCGCAATGTTGGTCTTGAGAGCAGCCACGAAGAAGATGAGCGTGAGAAAGCACCAAAGGATTAAGAAAATACCCAGGGCGAAGCTATAAGCGCGGTCATCGCCCTTGTATGCGTCCTTGATGCCAAGATCAGGGACGAAGAACATGGCAAAGGCAAGCCAGAAGGCACCGTAGGAGCAATGGACGGTGGTACCAAAGGTATTGCCAACACGAAATTCCATAAGGCCCGCAAAGAGCTGGGCAATGCCGCCAAAGAAAACAGCCAGACCGAAGATAGCTTGGTCAGGGCCGACGCCGCCGAAGGGGTTTGACCCTGGGAGACTGTGACAAAGAATTAGTATGGAAGACTATGAACATTGATTGAGGCTTAACTTACCCAGCGCCGCACTGGTAAAGGCCAAGGACAAAGGTAGTCAGAGCGAAACTGATCAAACCCAGAGGACCGGGGTTGGCAACCTTGAAAAACGAGGGGTTGTAAACCTGCGACACCATGGACTGGTGAGGCTTTGGAAGGTTCCTGTTTCGTTCTTCATAATAATGATTGGGGTGATTGCAATGATAATGGCCGCCATCCTCTTTGTCTGTATAGTGAGTAGGGGTAGTTGCCCCATGGGAGGGAGGAGTACTTGAAGACATCTTGTCTGAGTAATGGGCTTAGGCAGTAGAAAGTTGAGTAATAATAGACTATATTACCGGAGACGGGAGGAACAAGCTTATACGGAAAGCCCTGGGGGAAAAGTCTGGAGAAAGATCTTGGTCAACGCACTTAGGGTCTAGACAGAGCTTTATATCTTGATCACGGCTATGTAGGGGATCTGCCCCATACTGCTAAACTCTGGCATGACAAATGAGCAGGCATTCTACTCCCTTAGTTTGCGTGTAAGTGTGGGAACGGCAAGATCCAAAAGGGATCACCATGGTAGGATCAGCAACAGGCAGAAACTGATACCGGTAATCCAATGTGATTGTCAAGCTCATTGGAACATGGTTCATTATCCGAGCTCAACGACCCACGACACTAACAACCTTCGAGCAGGAACAATACCAAAGGGCCGAGGGAAAACGTGGAGAATAGGCCCAGAAACCAATGTGGAGGTTCCCGATGCGGTATGACGGAACCATTGGGGGCATTTTATCCTGGGAAAAGCTGGATATGTCGGCACGCGGATTTAACATGTTGGAGAGTGTGCTTGGGGTGCTTTAGACGAAGCGGACCCGGTGTCCAGGGTATAATCCAGTCGTCATAAGACGAATGTTGGTGATGGGGGGTTGTGAGGCGATGGTTGGTCGGTTTCGAGTCAAGCAGACAGATATTTTGAATCACAGGCCATTGAACTTTGGTTCTTCGAAGTTAATCCAGACACTTCGATTTGATTTGATTTGGAATATCAGTTCATGCTCCTTTCTCTTCTTTGGAAGGATTGAGAAATGTCAAGGACCATTGTTGAGGCTCATGCCAAGCCGGGAGGATCAATCCTGGCCAGGTACCCTTGAGCCTCAACATGAACGACAGTCCGGAGGTATTCCCACGACAAACCACCCTAAAAGCATTAGTAAACGTAGTAAAACCAAAAAAAAAAAAAAAAAAGCCTGTAGTGGAGACAACGACCAAATTGTGACGGTGGGAAGTGGAGAGATTGACATTGCCGCCAGAAGAATTCCGTTCCCCAACTCTACTAACTTGAGCTCACAATGTGGGAAATCGAAGCTATTGAGAGTCATGTTCAACTCGAGGTGGTCTCATTGGTTCACGGCCACATGAACTGCCGTCCCCAGGTACCGCGTGTCTGGTCGATCCCTTGACGGGTCTTCTATATGGATGACGAACATTACCTCGTGCTTTACCTTAAATCGCGGAGTTGGGGTTGATCTGAATGGGGAGAAGCATAAACGCAATTAACTAAGGCGAGAGGTGCGTGAATCTTGTCCAGATCGAGGCTCCCGAGTTGGTGCGGCGCCTCTGATGACATGGCCCCTCTGGCACCCTGTTATTCCCGTTATTATCTCCTACAAGATTTCAAATATCCTCGGTAGCGCTCGAATGGAAGTTCGGTTCGTTTAATCAATTGCCGAATGAGTCAAGCCAATCGATCTGTCTCAATGAGAGTGGTTGACTGACTGTCTACTGAAGGGGTCGGTTGTATCGGCAATAGAGGTTGGTTGGTCGTATTGCAGTGATTTGATCCGGTTGGAGTTGCTAATAACTGATTTATCCGGTAGCGATTAGTAGGATATGCAGTGGTAATCCGGACGGGTTATGTGAACGAATCTATCGTCGAATACAAGGGTATCTCGGGACGCCGGCAGATCGAAGCAGGGGTAATACTGCAGGAAGGATTCCTTCACCGCGGTATGGAACATCTCGGTGAAGATGGATCTGATCTCGTGACTATGCTGGCTGTGGCTTGTCAATCGCCGTTGTCGGCCATTAGGTAATCCCTGCCAATTCAGTCGCCGATTGTGGGGTATGCAGCAGCTAACTAGAACGGAATCTGCGGGTATGCTGCGTGGTGCGCCGCTTAAACCTCGATCTCTGTTGTTGCTATCGTTTTCTGCTCTGCCAAAGCCTTCCAGCTCGCGGTGCTGAATATGTTTTCAATGCTTCCAGGCTTGTGCCATTCATCGCAATCGCCATGCCGCTGAACAAATCTGCCATCTTTCTCGGCTCCTGCAATGCCCTCCCTGCTGTGTCGAGTATAACGTCTCTCCGGTCTATAACGTCATCTAGAGGCGTACGATCTAGCTATGCGCCAGCAACGACTTGTTCGATAGACCGACATAAGCGATATACTACATTGAATAGCGACTATCGAGGCAGCTTCAATCATAATGAGGTCCCCGAATGGCCTAAAACTACCTATCCTTCTCCCTACGAGATCTTCGCTATGAAGAGTGATGCTCCATATACCAAGCATCGATTCTACCAGCTTGTCAAAGTTTACCATCCCGACCGACACAGCCATGCTCCCGATATTGATAATATTCCACATACAATTCGCCTAGAGCGATATCGCCTCATTGTTGCTGCCAATGACCTCCTCAGCGACCCCTCCAAGCGTCAACTCTATGATGTCCATGGTATAGGCTGGACTGGTGGCCGGCCCCAGACACTCAACGAAAGGGTCCGTAATGCCGACCGTGCCTGGAGACACAGGGCTGGATCTGCAGCGCATAATGCCACATGGGAGGACTGGGAGCGCTGGTATGATGCTCGCGATGGCAAGGTTAAAGATCCCTTATACATGTCTAATGGCCTTTTTGCCACTCTTGTCGTTGTCATGTGTATGATAGGTGCTTTTGCTCAGATGAGTAGAGCAGACCAATACGGCGCTGATCTCATGGAAATGAAGAACCAGTCCAACCTTGCCATTGGGCAGCAGGTTACCCGTCGGAGCACAACTGCTGCGGGAAGATCCAAAGATGAAAGGGTTGATATGTTCTTGAAGGACAGGGAGAACTTGAATTATTCTTTTCAACCTGGCAAGTATGATAACGAAGTGCTGCAGGCAGCTCATGCTCATAGCCATAGAGACAACGGAAAGACATAGTCTGAGCAGACTCAGGGCTCGGGGCAACTTGGAGTTGGTGAGAACATGCCTTGCTTTGCTGCCGTCCTTTTTTTCTTGTACTTGAGGCATTATCGTGTTTCAGCACGTAAGGAGTCTGGAGTTTTATTGGCAATGTCCATTAGCTTGCAATTGCATGACCCACTCAGAAATCATTCATAAATATAAACACGACGCCCTGCAAAGAGAATGATACAGGTGGTACATGGCATGAAATCCATCTATCGGGCTGCTCATGGTGATCACAAAATGCCATAGTGACATCCAACACCTGTCCGCTATACAAGCACCAAGCATGATATATTAAAACATGATTCAGGAGTAAGACAGATCTCAAACAAATCTCAAGGAAATCAACGAACTAAGTTGCCTAGAACGCTTTCTGTCCTATCAGTTGTAAAATTAAACAGCTAAGAAACTCCATGAAGCTCACTTTCTGATCCATCCCATATGCCTAAGCGACTAAATCCGTAGCACAAAATCCCATCGTGTCACCGTCATCCAGAAACACCGAAATTAAACCCACCCCTATTAGGCAAGAAATCTCTCCCATGGGCTAGACGCGGAGTCCTTATTAAAACCCTCTCCTCTCTCCCCGTTCTCGACTCCGATCAGTCCTGGAAGACAGTGTGCTGAATCTCGAAGTCAATGACACCGGACTCACGACACGACGGTCAGCTTGAGAAGAACCTGCTCGAGACATTGGAGAAATAGGTGACCTGTCATCGTCTCTATCATTGGGGCTTGGTGGAGCATCTGAGCCTTGTAGTTCTGCAATGCGTCCCCCACCAACGGTATATACCCGCGGTTTCTGCCATGCACGAGTAAAGCTTCTCACCTCTGCCACCGCAGGCTGAGGTGTAGGTGATCGGACACGGTCTCCATAGCTGACCCAGGAATCTTCTAGTGCGGATGCTCGATCAGATTGATTACCTAGCTCAGCCAGTGGCGGAGTTGACAATGGGGAATTTGGCGCCGGAGGGCTGTAAATCGGGGTTTGCAGAGGAGTAATTTGGGTTATTCTCGAGCGTCTGCGTTGTTTGCGGGCTAGGAGCCATGTTGCTAATGCTACCACGGTCAAGAAAAATATGATGCCAATGACAATAGCAGCTATAGCTCCATCTGATAGATCATCACCAGAGTGGTGGAGCGTTGAGTTCAGTGAATCGGGGCTCCGGTCACCCGTAGACGTCTCTGTTGAATATCTATTTTCGTATTTTGTAGTAGTAGCTGGTGTCGCTGTAGTCTTCGCCAATCTCGTTGAAGTAGTAGTCGAAGTACTATCTCGATCACTTGTATGTGGATTCATCGTCTCCCACACCGTCTCTGTCTTAACACGGCTCTCGGTGACTCTGTCGCTTGGGACAACTGTTTTAAATTTTGAATCATGTTTGGATTCCCAAGTTCGTGGGACATCTCTGTCCTCATGAGAAGGAACCACAGCGCGTGTTGGGAAGATAGTAGCCATGAGTTTGTCAGTTTTTGGGAAAAAGCTTGCAGTAGATGCACCAGGGTTTGTCAATAACCAAACTTGCTTTGGAGAACACGTTGGAAGGAGAGAATTAATCGTTTGTTCTAGACATATGCCACGCCTTGGATGGACCGATCCGTATTTGCTACTTTGTGTCCCAGTACGCAAGAGAACTGCTGGTGACACCAGTGATGCCTGTCCAAAGCCTCATTGTCGGACCGGTTAACTATCTTTAGTTATGGGCTAAACGCCATCTTGAATGAACAATTCGGTGGCACTGTGTTGTTATGTGAACACTTCAGGTGACAGTAGAAGGATTGTATTATTGATCACTGTAACATTCCCGCTTGTCGTGGATGCGAATCACGTTCTTCGTAGAGATTCAACCTTTGCCCTCATGATACGCTCAGCGTTTGCAGGGACAATGCGCTCAGTAGGTCCAAGACGCATCATCTTACCCACGAGGAACATGAGCTTGCCCTGAGGAAATGTCTCGGAGTTGGCAAACTCCTGCAAAATCTTATCCTCCCCCTTCATCGCCTCGTCAGCTAGTTGCTCATATTCCTCCTCTGGGATCTCCTTGAACCACAAATCGTTCTCCTCTATCGCTTGGGTGACACCACCCTCAAGCTCTTTTAGATAGATGGCGAAAAGGAGTTCCTTAGCAACTTTACCTGTGATTTGCTTACGAATCAGATGGTAAAGAAGCTGTGACAGGTCTGAGTCGGGAACCTGCTCGCAATCGCCTTCTGGTGTGAATGTCAGGTCTCGAGTTGCGAGTGGTCCGGCCTTATAGGTAGTCAGGCGGCCAAGCTCGTGGATGATCCAGTTACCAACAAGAGCAGAATAGCTCTTGAATTCGGGTATCTCAGCTTCACTGAGATCTTCCGCAAGCCTGCTCTGGATAAAATGAAGGACTTTGTAATAATATTGGACACGCGAGCCGTTCTCTAAATTGATCAGAGACAGCGCATCCTTAGCCGTAAGCCCGAATCGAGCAATGAGAGTATCCAGTTCTGAATCAGGAGTGACAGCCAATGATTGCCGCAGGTGACCTACAAGGTCGTTTCCGATGACAAGAGGCGCAATGTCCGGATCAGGCATATATCGATAGTCCACCTCGCCCTCTTTTCCACGTAGTCGCCGTGTTTCAGTAGATCCAATAGCCCATCCACGAGTCTCGCTGGGGATAGAGCGACCAGCTTCCAACTCACGAATCTGACGGTCGCGCTCCGCAATAATAGCGTCTTCAACCGCCTTGATAGTGCTCAGGTTCTTGATTTCGGTTCTAGTGCCGAGGGATGGGTTGGACCCGTCAGTTCTGCGAACAGAAACGTTGACATCAGCTCGCAGACCTCCCGTCTCCATACCTGACACACATGCGTCCACGGTATTCAGCAACATCTGGATCTTCCGCACAAGAACGGCAGCAGTGCGAGGATGGTGAAGTTCGGGCTCGGTGATAATCTCAATAAGAGGGACACCCACACGGTTGAAATCGAGCCATTGAACCTTGCCGGTCTGAGCGAGCGTCTTTGCAGTGTCTTGCTCAAGCTGCACCTGCTTAATTCCGATCGTCACACTTTCGCCATCCTGAGGAGAAATTCCGTCCCGGGTAAGGAGAGTGATGTGTCCGTTCTTGGCAAAGGGCTCGTAGTACTGTGTGATCTGATATCCCGACGGTTGATCCCACCAGAAATAGTGTTTTCGGTCAAATCGGCTAACTTCCTGGACGTCGCAATTCAAGGCCAAGGCTGCGCGCAAAGCGGGAATCAAAGTTTCCTTCTGAAACAAGGGTTGACTTCCAGGCATGGCAACGTCAAACAGAGCGACATGGCTGTTGGGTTCATCGTTGAAAGACGTGATAGCTGGTGAAAATAGCTTGTGGGCGGTGTTCAATTGGGCATGGATTTCGATACCGACAGTCAGCTCCCAGCCGTCAACTGTTTGAGAATCACCCTTTGACTTCTTTTTGCCCTGTTTCTTGGCTTTCTTCGCCTCGTCCTTTAACTGCTTCCTTAGGGGTACTGGCTGTGCGGGAGGAGGCGCGACAACTTCAGGAGAAACGTGCAGCAGCCTTGTCGTTTTGGCGAGGGACGTGGCTGCTGAAGGCAACAACGTAGGGCGTCTGCATATATGGCCCGCATCAAGACAGCCTTGCCGTGGTATTTGCCCCTTTAACAGGTACTTGCTGAGGACAGAGGTTGGTATTCGCGACATTATGAGGAAGTGAACAAGTTTCGAATACGTATTTGTAGGATCGGGTTTGTCTGAATGTATTCATTCGAGTCTTGATTATCGCAGTGTTGGGTTGGTGTGGGTGGACAGAATGGAGGGTTGCGATGGGAATAGGTTGTGACTTGGCAGCTCCGATGAGGCCTATCATATGCAAATCATCATAACAGCCCCAAAACTGTGGTTACTGCCAACTCAATTGGCCTTTTACTTTTGGAGGTATCTTCTTTTTGGAAGCTCTGGTGGAGTTGTATTCAATCCAATCGTTAGCTCGGATCATGCCGGGTTATGGCACCAATAATCTGACTTGATCACGTGCTATAAACAGACATATTATGTATTGGATGTCTTCGTTATGGATCCATTGTCAGCTATTCTATCTCGTCGTCTATTTTTGTTTTTATATCTAATTGATAATAAGAGGCTTCTTTTATGTGTTGCTGTTTGCCTTGCAGAGTATGATCTAATGAACAGTATTCAATTTCAGAATCGACTTCTTTCAAAGGCATCAATTATTATCTCAAATTTAATACTGGTTCAATTCCCTCTAAAGTGCTAAACAAAGATACAGTACCTACCTAGGTAGACAAAGAACAAAGAGCGGCTTGGTTTTCGCTTTATTCGGCACTTATTACATGGCTGTTCTCACCACCACCACCACCACTTCACATGCAACACTCATTATTTCTGACTGATGCCACCCAATCCTTCACTCCCCCACCATCTCTCTCTTTGCATTTTGCACGGGCTCCAATGACAAGCCCAAGTACTCAGCCGGTCTCCGCGGCTCAGTGCTCACGCCGTTGTCGTTTGAAACAAGGCAGTCAGGCGAGCGCATTGACTATCAATGACAGACATCCATTATCATCATCATCATCATCATCATCATCATCATCATCATCATCATCTCATGCCGACTTAGCTTAGTTTCAAGAAGTCTTGAAGTTTGTCCTTGTATTCATTTCCCCGCAATCCTTCTTTCCTTTTTGCTGGTTTAAAGCTCTGTTCAAAGTTATCGATCGGGAGCTTCTCTTCGTCTTACGCGAGCCTCCACGCTTTATTTCATATCAGATCTTGACTACATTTTGGGTTGACATATTTACGGTTGCTCACGGATTCCAGCATCAGCTCTCGGGTGTTACGATCCTGTCAAACGCTATTTTCGGTGTTATGAGGACTTCAGTACACTGCCGATACAGCTGAGATACTCATTATACTCCAGCATTGAACGATTCGTGAACACCAAGCTTATTGTTGGGTGACATCCTCGGCAGGCCTTTGGCATGCACTTGAATATCAGCGTATAAGACATCGTTGATAAGCCGACTCTTGGCACCAGCCTTTCAGTATCCTCGATTGTACTCGAATGAGATTGAGAGCAATCGATTATTTCCTGAGCTCAAGTCGAGAACAGAGGACCTATTGCCCAGCAAAATCAAATCGCAATGAACGATCGAGCGCAAACTCGGCCAAGGCCCTCCTGGGCTTCCTCCGAGGGCGCGCCACTACAAAAAGCTATTCCCCAATCGTCTACTGTCGAAGACTACGAAGAAAGTGCCAGCCAGTCACCTAGCGAGAGTGCAGCTCATTATCCAACACCACCCAGTTCGGCATCCAAGATGGAGTACCCTCCCTCAAACGTTCAACATACTGTCACCGGGTCCGCCGTTACGCAGCTTACATCTACCGAAGATACAGCCGCATCTAAGCCCACCGGCAATAGGAACAAGATGCTAAGGGAGGCAAGGAATTTCAAGATCAAGGGTGCACATCGAGCTGGTAGTATGTCGTCCTCTGGTCCCGGACCCGAGCCGAACTCTGTCCCCCACGAAGCCTTCTCATCTTCTCCGGAATTGAGTTATTTCAAGAGCCCACCCAGCGGTCGTCAAATTCCGGCATCAGCATATACCTCTTCGGCTGTAGCCGTGGCCAATTATCCTCAGTCTCCTATCAGTCCTATGTCATACGCTGGCTGGGGACCAAACCATACTCCTGCCGGCTATCCTCCTCAAGATCCGTTTTCGTCTCAGCAGTCAGGGTTACAACCTATCGATCAACCTTATCATTCTGGGTTCACATATGTGAACCAGAAAGCTAATGCCTTGGAGCCTGTCTTTTCTAACCAGCCTTCTTCATACGATTTCCCATACACAGAAACGCAAGAAGATATGGCTGCGCCGAATGATGACCTCCCTATAGATGCTCTCGATGGGTATGCATCAGTAGCGGCTAGAGTTTCAGGACAAGCTGAACCACGCCTCAAGCCGTTATATCGAAGGTTCGACTGGCTTCATCATCGCACCCTTCTATATCATCAAGACCAACTTGGGGCGTTGGAAGAAGAGTTGATACGGCTGGATTCCATCACTACACGAAATGGTGGGCGCATGGCTGTCTCTGGGCGAGAAGAGCGAGTTTCGGCCCATGATATTCATCGAAGCAGGCATCGAGTAATGGAAAGGATTGAGACCAGTCTGCGTAGATACAGTAAGTACACTTAAGCCTTTCAAGGACCCTTGTCTAACCATCTCAGGAAACGTGGTCATGTCTCTCGAGGACATGCAAAAGCTACCGGCGCCAACGGGTGATGAAATACAAGCATACAGGACCTTTCTAAACCAGCGGCAGATTTTAATAGAAGCCGAGACTCAATTCCTTGGGCAACCAGATCTTATTGCTCTATCGCAGGGGCCAGCAACAAATGCTCCTGCGAATAACCAAGCACCACCGCCTCCTCCACTTGTTCCTCTCAGGACTCTTATCAATGGGTTTTCTATGAGTTTTCTCTGTTTGGCAGTCTTGATGATGGCGCTTCCTGATCTTATAACTCGACTGGTCATGGTGGTATGCTATGGCGTTCTGGTGACAACCGTACTGTCGACAACTGGACATCTTCGTCGACTAAGGCAACTATTTGAAGGCTAACTGAATGATTGTGAAGCTCTTGGCTACTTTGTTCTTCCCTTGGGTTATTTTATATGCTTTAATTTTCTGCACTTCTTTGTGAGTTTTAAAGACCTTGGTATATTTCTGTTGATACCCTGAAGGTGAAACTGTGAGCAGTATTGGCTAGTCTCTCTGTACGCGCAGGCACAATATGGATGTCCTGTTGGTAGTGGACGTGCTATCCAGAAAATAGGGAAAGTCTAGCAACCAATTGCTATTGAATATAGCAGTCAGTATACGGTTGGTGAATCCATGAACTGCATGCAGCAAACATGATCATCAATTTGATCATGGTATAACATTAAGCCGGGCGAATGGTTTAGTGGTATAATACTCCCTTAGCATGTTCAAAACGTCTGGGAGTGGTCCAGGGTTCGATTCCCTGTTCGTCCATTCTAGATGGTTAGAATCCATCATTATACCCTCTTTTCTTTTTTGCGCATGTTGTCTATTCATCTACCCTATAGATAAGAAACTGAATTCGTGAATCCCATAATAATTCGTACATATTGGTAGTTATTCCACTCTCTCTTTGAGTTTCTAGGTAGGTTACACTATTTAATTAGGCTATCTATTATTTTCTGATTTTGTTGTGTTCTCTGGGAAAGCATTACACTTACGTGTGGCCATATATAGACCCTGAGAACATTGAACATGCGTCAACACAATGAGCCTATGAAACGCAGCTGGTGGACTCAGCTGGAGAGAATAAGAAACAGGTTCTTACTTACTGACCTCACCAAATTTTATTATTCATTCTGGTCTGTCAATCCTTTGGGTGGCACTGACTTGCCGAAATGCAATGAACATGAAGGACATTACCAACCTGAGAACCCTTGAACCATCAAGTCCAGTAATCATACAGTGATAACTATAATCGCATCTTGACACTCTATCATTGGCCTTCCTGAATGTGTCGTGAGCGAGTTCAAAAGACCCTGAGACATACCGTTTTATCACGAGAACCCAGACTCGCTTAGACAAACCTCAACCTGTACTCTCCTCACTCTGCCAACATGGCCTCCGTTTGCATGACTCTTCTCGGAGACGACCTGTACCTCATCGGGTACTCACCCTGAAGCACAGGCGAGTGACATGACACAAATGCACTGTCCAGACACGTGTTAGAGAGACAAGAGCACAGCCTACCTATGTGAGATTACCCTGTGTCTGATTTCTGTATTGTATTCATGCTGAGCGAGGAGACTTGCACCGTCGTCCAGCAGATATACTAGGCCCTGAATAAGAGAATCAGATTCGAGACCTTAGGGAAGGATAACCTATCTCTGACAGAAATGGCTTCTATTGTGTGTTGAGATGCGAGATGCCGCTGCGGTTGTAACGTGGGACAGGACCCGTAGTGTCGCACATTCTAGCAGAAAGAGATGCCTCAGAATTTCAATGGCAAGAGCAATTAGACATGCATATCGTACAGCATACAAGGGTGCAGGTCGGTCAGGGTATTGCTTAAATGGTGCCTGTCGAGAGTAAAAGACGAGTCGTTATGGCCACATTTGATGAGAATACTAGTGACATAAACTAACAGAGAATAGACAGACTTGATATGAATATTCATGATGTATAAGGGGTACCTATTTATGCTGATAAAACTGATCTTAAATTGCTGCAGGCGTTGAAATACCTGTATCGTGACTAGATGACATTCACTGCAACCAATGTTTGCAAATAGCCTCTCTCTTAACTCCACCGAAGAGTCAGAAGAATATCACAGAATATCACAGAATATCATAAAACAACTAATCTCACTATAGCAGCCATTTCTATTGTTCAACTTCTGTCAAGTGACTCAATCATCATCTCAGGGCAAACACCAAAAATGGGACATGATGCCTCAACACGACGCGGTGCGACAAGAATCGGTACCACCGAATAACGGCTGTTGCTTAGCATTTTTCCACTACCTACTAAATGAATGTTTCTATTATCTCTATTATTGTTCAACCGTTGCCCCTTGAAACCAGAGCTCGCCAGCTGCTCATCACTGCCAACTGCCACTCACTGTCAATGGCCGCCAGGAACTGACACTGGCAGACCCGTTCTAGGTATTCACGCACGCAGGGGCCTCTTTATTGTTTATCTCTGCCTTCAAAAGGAATCTTCTCGTTGTTTTATTTTTCTATTTCTTCTCCTCTTCCTCACCCTCACCCTCTCCCTCTTCTTCTCTGCATCGACCGTGCTTCTCCTCACAGTCTCGCACTATCACTTGCATCTCAAGTCACTCGCACTTCAACATATCCAAAGACAAACCTGTAAGTCTTTGTGTTTCTCTTCCTTTCCCTTTAAAACCTTGGTCATTTGCGTGCTCGGACTTCATCTCCGGCAACATATCTACTCCTGCACTCCACTTCCCTTCACCACAACACTACAAAAATCCTTCATTAACATCCTCCTGAACAACAGATTTTTCACCGTCGCGATGGCTGTCCTCAAGCTCAAGGTTGTTGTCAGCATTCTGGCTTTCTGCGCTGCTTCCGTCGTCGGAACTGATCACGAGGACGAGAGTACTCGATGCATGTGTTCGTAACTCTATCTTTCTCTCGATATTGTCGTTATACTTATGCTTCTGTAGCCGCTCAGACCTCCATCGACTCTCCAGTCACTCACTATGGCTTTGCCACTTCTGACGGTATGCTCTCTCCTTTGCCTCTCCGCTGTCTCATGAATTGACCAACAAATCAGGCACTGTCGTTTCTACCATGAACATCTGCACCGTCACTCACGAGACTCACTGCGCCTCGGCTGCCCCCGTCGTCTCCAGCGTCGTGGTTCACCCTTCTGCCCCCACTGTGATGCCATCCAACCCTGCTGGAGACAACCCTACTGTTCCAGCAGGTAACAGCCAGACCACCTACAACGCCCAAGATGTCACTTCTGCCACTGGGGTTGTCCCTCCTGCTGAGCAGACTGGCGGACAGTCTACTGGTGCTCCTGTTGTCCCTGGTATCCCTGGCACCTCAGAGACTGTCTACGTCCCTCCTGGTGATACTTCTCTTGGCCAGCAGGGTCCCAACCCCACCCAGACCATGTCCGAGGGTACGATGAACCCGTCTGTTACTGCTATCATCAGCACCACCGACGCGTCCGGCAACCCGACCGTCCTTTCAACTGTCATCGTGCCCTCTGTCACTGACAGCGCTGCCGTCACTGGCTCCGAGAACGGCTACGATACCTCCGTCTCTGGCTCCGCCGAGGAGACTGCGGAGGGCACTCCCACTGGCACTCCCGGTGTCACTGCCACTGGAGCCGCTAAGAGGCTTGCTCCTGGCGCCGCTCTTGGTGTTGCTGGAATGCTCATTGCTGTCGTCTTCTAAACAGACTTCTAGATCATGCTTCCCCATGCATTCATACTCACTCTACACTCAGATATATCTTTCACACTAGAGAGAAAGGGACAGTGTTGGATGGCTTGACATGGAATTCTCAATGGTCGTTGGTTCAAGAGCCTGCAGGAAGTAGAATGATGGCAACATAGGATTGTGATTGATTTTCTTTGGCATTTCGGAACCGAGTGGAGGTCTTAATATGCTGCGCTGTACCTAGTCACCTTGAAGAGAACTCGGATTCGCTTCCTTCATATATGTGTCTTATTGTACACCGTGAAACTATTCAAACTACTGTGCCAAGACTGACCTCCACTTCTTTTGCCTCCAGTGTATGGACACCCCACACTGATGCTCTATGATTGATATCTTTACTCTTTAACGTGACATACAGGGCAACCTCCTCTCATCTTATCCTTCAGCAGCCGTGCTCTCATCACCTTCATGCCTACAGAATACCGATTTCCTTCCTCAGAGCCATTGCCTAGATCGACGTCCACCTTCTTGTTTCCATGCAACATTTCCAAGAGATGGCTCACGTGAAATACATGCCCACAGGCGTATCCCATCAACGTCTCCATCTCATACTCGGTGAAAGGCTCATGACAGCTTGCGCAGTGCCCCGGTTTAGGCACTCGGTGGTCATGACCTGTGGATGGGTGAGAAGCGTTGGGCTCTGGGTTGCCAGGGTCCGTGGGGACGTCCTTGACTTGAACGTCCACATGCTCCTGGTCCTGGACAACAACCTCGAACTTGATGCCTTTGCGTTGGCCGGCTCGGAGTTCGTTCTGCGCTGTGGCTACCTCACTACGAAGGACTCGCGCAACCCCAGAACTGATGCTGTATTGAATCTCATGCTCCTTCATCATGTGTGTGAGCCCTTCTCTGAGCCCCTCAATCTCAAGCCCCTCAGGAATTCGCTGCACTACAGTAATTGGGTTAATAGCAGTACCAACTTGCTCAAGCAGACCCCGAATGAAGCTGGGTTTGTCCATGCTGTATTTGAGAAGATCTTCCCAAAGATCTGGGTCGTCCTGTTCCTTAGCAAACTCGATTGCTTTGTGAACATTCTTTAGACGATCAATAATCAGATAGAGAGCGCGCTTCATTTGGCCTGTCTTGGAGTATAGAAACACGAGCTCGTCATAGTATGAGAATGTCTCACACTCTTGCACAGCCTATGCAAAGTCAGTAAAGATACCGCCCTATCAGTTTTGTCAAATTCATTTACCTTTTCAAATGTGTAGGAGACCGAGGTCTTGAGGTACTGCATAAGTAACGTCCGGTCAAAAGTCGCAAATAGATGGACCGCCAAGTCCGCGAAGTTGTCGACCAAAGATTGGCTGTCCATCACCAGTCGATCCACATTCTCTCCGCTATGTTCCTGAATACCTTCACCCTTCCATAGGCCTCTGAAGTAAAAATATATATATAGGTTGAGTTTCTGGGTGAGAAGCTGCTCCACCACAATGTCTGGGCGCAGAAGGCCGTGCTGAGCCTCATCCACGAGCAGAGTGATGGCCTCTGATGTCGCTTCATCAAGCTCCTCTGCTGTCATCTGATCAACTTTACCTGACGGAACTCTGAGACCAATGAAGCTTGGGATATCGTCTGCAACAGCTTCAGCAAGGTGGTTGTCTCTAATCAACCTAAAGGCCGAGTCTGCATCGTGGAGCTTGATGTAGCATTTGAGGGCTTCACGATATCGCCCGTTGGCCTCGTGTAGCCTTGCCAAACTCTCCATCACGATCCGCCAGTCTCGCCCCTTTTCCCCATCATCGACGCTGTCTTCGCGTACATCTCGATATTTGAGCTGATTCTCTAACGCAGTAGTGATGGTCTTGATATCGAATAGCTCCGGGGACCAACGGTCCAGTAACTCCCTAAATCTTGGCTTGTCGTTCTGTATATAATGACCCAGTACAACTTCGTATATGGCCGAAGGAAGTGGCGGGTGCATTGGCTCTGTGGGTATGTAATTCGTGATCGCATCAAATCTCTTTGCACCGGCAAACGTCCAGACCCATTTCTCCCATCTATCTGGGGTCTTAAGCACCTGGCCGCAAACCTTACCAGCAGACGCCCAGTCATTCTCTTCGATGAGCTCTTGGACCCAGAGCTCACCGATCCGCCTCTTCTCTCGTTCGGCAGAAGAATAGAAGTCTCGCAGTTGTGAGTCGACAACAGACTCATCATCATTGAATTCATCGCTAGCCTCTTGTCTAAGCGTTGGCGTTGAAGGATGACCATCGATGGCTCTCTCGTTGTGCGGTGCCATGATCTCTGGGTGTTCATCCAGTAGCTCCCATGCATGCTGGTACTGCTGACGTTCTAGTAGCCATCCCAAGTGATCGCTAAGGTCTCGCCTGGTAGCGAGGATGCAGTCATACGGGCTGTGTATAAAGATTTTAACACCGGGTTTAACAAGGCCTGAATGGACGGATGGCGAGAGTACTCGGTTAGTCCCTGGCCGAATTGTCCCTGCTGTACTAGAGTCATCGCCACTCCCTCGGCTTCGAATACTAGCCCCAGAGCTGAAGAGGGACCGGGGGTTGATGGCAGCATTCCACATATCCGTGCCGATCCCAGCTATTGCCTCCAAGGCCCCCCTGGAAGAAGCAATTGCAGATGCAGCATTGCGTGCAGGTAAGACCCCCAAATGGTAATCACCCGACGACAACCTCTCATAACGACTGACACTTAGACTGTCCTTATCGGCTTCGGCCTGGGAATTGAGATCAATAAGACGGAGCTCCGGAGGTTGACTGTTTTGTCGGCGGCGGACACCACCAGACGGCTCGCTTCCTGTGGACAGATTGGATTTGTGCCTTTTGCCTGGCGAATTTGAAACCGAACAAGCATCCTCTTCCTCATCGTCATCTTCTGGTAAACAATATGCAAGTACTAACAAAAGGTTCTGGGTATATAACGAAATGCCGGAGATGATGCAATCCATACGAAGTCTGTTCAAGTCAGTTTTAGCTCGATATAGCCAATCTCAGAGCGCAACTTACATTTTAACAATTTCAGCACGCCCAACAGTCTTCTCACCAGCGTGCCGGCCTACGCCGACGCCTCCAGGGTGAACGTGTATAATCCATATTGTCCCGCCCCAACCTACGAGCAACCGCTCAATGCTTTTCTTGCCCACCACGGCTTGCTCCCTGAGTTTTTGTGTGGCGGGAGAAATGCCCTTATCGGCGATGCTCTGGTCGGATTCATCCACTTCAACAGCCTGTTCGTCTATCCATTCAACACGCCCTTTCCACACACTGGCCATGGTTTCCCATTCGTCTGTTTGTGGGCGATCGATGTGTCCAACTCGTTTCCATGCGTCTTCTGCATCTGCGCTTTCGAGATGTAGCTTTGATCGCATTATCTTGATACCATGCTCGTTGAGCCAGACCACATATTTTCCTGATAAAGACCATTTGATGGTACTAATAGTTCCTTCACCTGAGTGTAAAATGGTGTCTTTGCCTGTGTTGCCGCCAAGTCCCATACTTCCTAACCAGCCGGAAGCCGTAGCCGCAGCAGTTCCAGTTGTTGTTGAGGTACTACGGCCTGGACCGCCACCTGCGGTAAGAATGAGTTGGCCGGCAAGCCCTCCCGACAAATAGGTCCGATCAGTCTTGAATTCTGGGGACAAGGCTACAGCCTGAACTGGGCGGGCAAAGTTCCGTAGCTGGACATCTTTCATATCAATCAAAGACTGCACACAAACATTGCCATCCAAGGAAGAAGTAGCGACATAAATATCGTTAGATGGTGTCTTTGGGATTTGCGGCACTTCACGAGGTCTTCTGGATGCTGCCGCCGGGGACGAATCTGCCTGGCGACCGGATGAGACGGTGGCATTACTGGGTGTCGCATTCTTTGGTGTTGTCTCTGACTTCTCGGTTGGCAGCGGAGGAGGATATGGTGATATTGATATAGATGTGACTGAGGCCGAATGCGCATGGTATACCCTTATAGACTGGAACATTGGGAGTTGAACGATATGCTGAGCCAGAGTTAGCAAAAGCCGTGTTAGCGTCACGCCAATGACTTACGATATTGCCATTATGCGTTCCGACTATCTATATAGGAGTTAGCAAGATGACTGTTTCCGATACAAACTCAACCTACCATTTTATCTCCCGCGACAAGAAACGCGCTAGTTGCGTCGCCGTTTCGATATACTCCGTTTAGGTGTTGAGTCAGTCGAGCATATTTAAGTCTTGGCTCGTCGTCGTCATCTTCGTCTTCGTCTTCATCATCGTCGTCTTCATCATCGTCTTCTTCATCATCTTCACCTTGTTCGTCGTCATCGTCGTCCTCCTCTTCCTCTTCTTCTTCATTGCCTTCATCTTGGCCCGACTTTCCATCCTTGCTTTCTCCATCATTGGCTTTAGCACTCTCCTCTTTGTTCACCGCCTTTTCTCTTGTGTCGTTTTCATTGTGTGGTCCATCGTCGTGGGATTTATCTTCTGCAGACGGAACCGACTCGCTAGTATCGGGTGCTGGCTCATGCTCTGGTTGTTGGGCATCTGTATCACGCGCCAGCTCATGGCTTGATTGCGGTGACTGGTTCGTCATTGTAGTGGTAGCGATGGTATCATTCTGGGAAGCGAAAAAGCCCAGGAAAAGAGCGATGGAACGGAGAGTTGTTGGGTTGGTATAGTAGGTAGATAGGTACCTTGGTCAGTGCGAAAACCAAGCAATGACAGCTTCTAGAGGTCTGAAGCGCAAAAGGTCGGTAGAGGTACCTTGTACCTTGCAGCTACGTCACGAGGCAGCTCAGGTACTGGTAAGGTAAATGAGCTTCGGTTCTAGACGCGCCAAGAACGGCCCAAGGGCCATCGCGCCGAGCCCCACCATATCGGAAGCTTCTATGATAAGTGATCTTTCGCGGGGCACAGCACACCGGTGCAAGCAACATAAACAATATCTTGACGCGCCGCAAAACATCTCCAACGCTTCTGCACAAGGACGACCGACTGTGGTTATATACCTGAGAAGAACTTGGTAATCCTCCGAGCGATTGCACAATCTCCCGCGCGCGAAAGCTGCTTATGGCGGCCATCGGAAGATGGCGACGGTGAAGTCCCTGGGGTTGCATCAGCCCTCAGGGCTTCAGCATGCCATTAACGAGCAATTATTACCACCAAATCCATCCTCGACTTCGTACACATGGGACATTTCAACTGAAGATCGATTCGATGGAGATCTCCAGGACGAAATACTTACGACGAAACACTGCGTCATATGGTGTCGAGGTGGAATATTTCGAAAGACCTTCAGATTCGAGCTCGAAAAAGAACCTGTCATACAGGCCCTCTTAGCATATTTCCCGGCCTCCAAGGACGACAAATCTATACCAGCTGAAGAGGCCCAGTTAGATCAGCGACCAGCATTGGCAAAAGCGTTGGTTGTTTTCCTCAAGACTCAGGCGCACATCTACTTCTTATCTGGCACCAACCACATCGTTCATATGCCGTTCGAGGTTGAAACCGCTTTTGCAGGCCCTGTCGGAGTTATCATTCAGCGCAAGCAGAATGCTGAGAGCGTTGCGCCCATATCCTTCAAGTTCCCTAGAGTCCCACCAAATTCCTTCGTCTCTTCGCAGTTGACAGCTTTTAATAGCTCTCAACTAACCGCTTTTTCTGTTGAGGGCCTTGGAAAGCCGAAAGCCCTCCCACTTCGTCTAAGTTCGACCCTGGATAATCTTTGGGAAGCGCCACTGGAACAACCCGAATCTCGCTGGCCGCGCCTTATCTCATTGACTGATCCATTACTGGAGTTGGGATTGGTTGTCACAAATCAGGAGCCCCAAAATGGCAGAAGCTTAAGACAAACTACGGCGAAGAAGCTGTCATTCCTTGACGCAGCTGAAGAAGTCCTGCATGTGGAGGAGATCAAAATTCCTGGTGCATTGACACAAGATTTAAGTCAACCCCTGATCATTGCCGTGACAATCAATCGCGAAACGAGTGAATATACTGTTTGGCGCCTCACATATCTTCAACATGAAGACCCTTTCCTTGCCCGGCAAAAAGATGCCAAATCAAAGACTGCTCGACGTCGTAGCTCTATGCCTCCTGCCTTTGCTAGTGCTCCTGGGACGCCCGTGCAACCTAACCTTAGAGAAAGCTTTGGAGCCCCTCTCCCAGGAAAGCGGCCAAGGAAGAGTGAGAGGCTTGAGAAGCCCGTGATAGATCTTGTCTCGTCTTTGGAACAACAAGACAAAGAAGGAAGTGGTGTTGCAAGAAGGAGCTCACGTAGGGTCAGCTCCATGCTAGCGAGAGCTGATCTGTCCGCATCTCATGAAAGAGTGATAATGCCAGATCAGCCGTCGTTATCCAGCCATACCGGGGCCAGGAGGCATGAATCCCAAGGAAGCCATCATGCTCGTCTTAGTGCCAACTATGCCCATCAGATTCATCCTAGTCTGAGTAGTCTGTTAGCGGCGCCGTTCTACGAAGGTCTTGACGAGGGGTTTCACAACATGGGCCTAGATGATCATGAGTTTGATGGGCTTCAGCACGAGATCATGTTTACCAAACTTCATAGCGTACCTATGAACAACTCGAATGTCCGATACTCAGACCAGCCAGCTCGCACCCAAACCAAGGTCTTCATCTTGGTAGCACCACCATTTGCCATTGATGGACATGATCAAAGCCAACTTCTTATCGGCATTCAGGATGCCACCGAGAGACGACTTCAGCTACTTACTTTGGAACTGGGTATCCAGCGTGGAACAAATACCGGCACCAAGGGTGGCAAAAAGAATGCACCCGACGGCGCCACTGTCATAGCTACTGTTGTCGACCGTAGGCACGCTCAGAACGTTGTTGATTCTTGCAAGTTAGTGGACGGAGACCATTCTGCGATCTTGATCCTGTCTGAATCGATGGATGGCCGGCACGAACTAAGCACTCAGGCACCGTGGAGCGTCCTTACGAAGATATCGCTTTCTCTTCTCTTCGTTGACAACACTAGAAGCTTGCAGTATCGTGGCAGAGTTGTGGATCGCGATGTTACGCAGAGAAAGTCAGAGGTTATTGACTTCAGCAATGGCAGCATTGTTGGTGTCCGCCATCCGCGGCAGGGAGGCATTGTTGATGTCGTTGATACAAAAGGTCGACTTCACGAGCTCCGAATTCAACTCGAACCAAGGTCGCCCCATGTCCGAAGAGTTCTAGACGTTTGCCGTAGCATCCTACCTCATGCCCTCGGCGAGCACATCTTTGCTGGGTGGCTCCATTGTATGCAATGGATGGGAAGCCACGATGAGCCAGTTGCTGATACTGAATGGTCTGCGATGACTATTCTCCTTTTGTCCTTATTTCTGATCCTTGGTCGGACTGATTCGAAGCCTTTCCCAAAACATCGTCAAGCTCCTCGTAGAAGGAGACATCCTTCTGGCTCCTCCGGCTCAATAAAAGAATCCGAGGATTGGAAGTCTTTGGAGAAAACAGAAACTTCAAACTCGCTAGGGTGCCCAACCTGGATGATGAACGGAGGTTGGGAGTGGGCGCTGGAAGAAGACGCAGATGATACCGGAGGGGAGAACTTGTCTACAACTTTCATCTCCAGACATGTCTCTCTCGCCAAAGACTACATGGTCTCTGTACTTGGCGAAACAGCTTTCGGGCCCGCTGGTTATATGCCAACTTCTCTTGGTAAAAACATGGAAAGTCGACGCAAGGTTGCTGTTGATGTGTTTATGGGCATACACCTCCTTCTCGAAGAAGAAAAGCTTGATATTATGACGCCAGAATTCAGATCCCCCGGCCGTGCTGACCTCCGGGTCATTATGTGTCAAATAGCTCGGTGGCTCAAGTGGCATAACTTTACTTCTATTTATGAAGCCGGCATACAAGAAGATGTTGACCAACGCCATGATTCTGGTATGTTTGCAAGTATTGGTTGTAACAACGAAACTAATAATATCTCAGATCTTAATCTGAGACCTGCGATCCCTCAGCCCCCTCTACGGCCAGACATTGTTGGGTGGATCCAGTCGCGACTCACTGGAGACCGGAGAGCTGCCTACATAACCCCCGCAGATGTGTACTACGCCGGGTCGCAGTTGTCCGAAACGGAGAAGTCTCAGGACAGACGGTGGGAACCCATACTCCCAAGAACACTAATGTTCAAACATTTTTTCAAACTTATGAAACCAAGCACAAGCGCGATTCAGATGGTAGAGGCTATGCGAGACGCGGGTATGACGACTCTGGTTCTTGATACCCTCCCAGAGGCTATTCTCACGCCCCTGCGGGACGCCATTTCGTTGTGCCAACCGCACCCACCGACCTCTTGGTCGATGGATCTCTTTGAACTGGTTGACCGTAGGGATATCAGTCTTATTCTCACCCCTGGAAAGCGCCCTAAGCCCAGCGTTTCCAAGATTCTGGTAAGACTAAACAACCACATTCACCGGCCAATCACTGACAAGCTCTAGACACCGACGCACAACGCTACCTGGGACTACAAGCTGCTTTGCCAGAGCGTTGACGAATCGAACAATATTGGATATGATGAGGGCGAAGGAACTGAACGTCAAGCTGTTATTCGCTCCTTGTTCAAAGAAGACCGTCGCCTTAACGAAGCTCAGGACTTGCTCTCTACCAACAAAGCAAGACTAGTTCGGCTCGATCCTCAGCCAAGCTGGCCAGAAAGCGAATATCTTGAGAAGCAAAAGGAGCTGGTAACAAGAGTTGCAACAGGCACTTTGGCCATCCCTGCTGGTCGGGCTTTGCTGTACTACAGCCTGCGTTATCCACTGATCACGCAGAAATTCCATATTGGTGGATTCAACCTTAATTGCATCGTGAAGCCAACAAACACCACTGTCGGTGTAGACAAGTCACAGTTCTCAGAAGAGAAAGTCTGTTGGGGCTTCTTTCACCAAGGCGTTGCGGCTGGGTTGGCAATTTCTCCTCAGGCCCAGGGTATCGATACATCTTGGATTCTATACAACAAGCCTGGCCAAGACCTAAACAATCGTCATGCCGGTTTTCTCCTTGCACTTGGTCTTAATGGCCATTTGAAGGACGTAGCAAAATGGGTGGCGTTCAAATACCTGACACCAAAACACACAATGACCTCAATAGGTTTACTGTTGGGTCTAGCAGCATCTTATATGGGCACAATGGATTCGCTGATTACGCGTCTACTTTCCGTTCATGCCACGAGGATGTTGCCTCGTGGAGCAGCAGAACTTAACTTATCGCCCCTGACGCAGACTTCGGGAATAATGGGCATCGGTTTGCTATACGCCAATAGCCAACATCGACGAATGAGCGAGATTATGCTTTCCGAGATTGAGCACATTGACGAGGAGGACGAAGAGGAGCCCCTGAGAAGCGAGTGCTACCGATTGGCAGCTGGCTTTGCTCTTGGTTTCATCAACCTCGGTAAAGGCAATGATCTCAAGGGCTTACATGACATGAAACTCACAGAGAAGCTAATCTCTCATGCTACAATAACCAAAAACATCGAGATAGTCCATATTCTGGATCGTGCAGCAGCTGGGGCTGTCATGGCCTTGGCTCTCATCTACATGAAGTCAGAAGATCAGATCGTGGCGCGTAAGATTGACATACCCGACTCAGTCTTGCAGTTTGATTACATTCGCCCCGACATCCTTCTCTTGCGAACATTGACGAAGAACTTGATTATGTGGTCAAAGATTGAGCCCACCTTCGCTTGGATTCGGAAGAACCTGCCACGCCCATATCGCCCCCAATTCAAGCTTCAGTCAACAACAAAGCTACAGTCAACGGATATGGCATTTCACAGCATAGTGGCTGGCCTCTGCTTTTCTATTGCACTCCGCTTCTCTGGTAGCGCATCCCCAAAAGTCCGCGATATTTTATTGTATTATTTGGATCAGTTTATGCGCATTGCACAGATACCATCTACTGCAAGCATGCATCCACATGGCACTCCTCCATATGATGCGGAACTAACTCGAACCAACGCACGCATGTGCCAAGACATTGTGGCTATATCTGCATCTATCGTTATGGCTGGAACAGGCGATATTCCTGTCCTTCGTCGTCTTCGTGCACTTCATGGCCGCGATGACCCCGAAACTCCCTATGGCTCACATCTCGCAGCACATCTTGCCATTGGCGCTTTGTTCTTGGGGTGTGGAACGGCAACGTTTGGCACAAGCAACCTTGCGATTGCTTCTCTGCTGGTGGCATTCTATCCCATTTTCCCTACGAGTGTTATGGACAACCGTTCTCATCTCCAAGCTCTTCGCCATTTCTGGGTTCTAGCCACAGAACAACGATGTCTTATCACTAAGGACGTTCTCACTGGCCAGCCAATTACTGTACCTGTTCAGATCAAGATGCATAAGGACACCTCTACAGAGCCAGTTCTGAACCGTACAGCTCCATGCATCCTCCCACCCATCGATCAGATTGCCAGTCTATCAACCACTTGTGGACCTCAATTCTGGGACGTAGAGCTCGACTTTTCCAACCCAGAGGTTAGAGCTGCATTCCAAGATACACAGAGTCTTTACCTTCGCAGACGGCCACCGCGCGAAGGAGCATTTCCTTCTACCCTCAGGGCACTCGGTAGCGATGAAAAGGGTAAGGATCCTCTAGAATGGGTGTTCGGACTCGAGGGTCTGCATAACATCAGCTACGCCGAGCGAGCTGTGGTGCTTGAGCGAGGAGATGACACTCAACACTCGGGTAGTGCTGTTGATGCAAGACTGGAGATGGCGAAAGGTATTGCTGAAGGCACAGATCGAGAGCGTCTCGAAGGAGCAAGACTGCTCTTCGAATGGGCTTCTGTGCGCGATAAATTACGAGGCACGAATATGTTTGATAGTCAGGAGACTATCACGGAGTCACGCGCAAGGCGTGAAGCTGAGGGAGAGAACGAGCAAGATGCCACAGTGGAGGATGAGGATGTTTGGTGGATGCGAGACAGTGTTATTGAGAGTCTCAAGGGGATGGTGTGGCTTGCTAGCCGTGAGGGCGAGCAGTGATATCACCAGCCTTGCGTGTTTGAGTTGGTCAGTGTGAACTGTTTACTATGGACTGGCCATTGTAGAGAAAGCATTAAATGTGGATATGAGCTATGAGAATAATGGTAGACAAAAATCTAGCTTGTTAAAAGAGCCCAAAGGCCTCCGGAACAGTCACATCACAAAACATAATACGCTTCAGCTGAGGCGAGTAGATAGTTCATTTCAACAATCAACGTGAATTCCATTATCCCCCTTTGCCTCTTCCCTTTTCCGAGAACGCCATGCAATGCAAACCGCATCACCGGGGATATACAGGGCCTCTAAAACCGCCGCTTCTTCCATTTGGCCCGTGTTTGTCATTTTTGCCTCGCTGCTCTATCATTGTCCCTCTCCGTCTTATGCTCTGCATTGCTATATCCTGCTCATCCTCTGCATAGATCGACCTCCTTCTATACTAAAGAGTCGGTATCTCCTCCCCCTTCAAGCAGCGGAGGGCGCTTTCATCTAGCGGATGCCTTGTCTCTCGCCCTGAATTGCGTTGCCCTCATTCGAGTCGTTGCAAAATAAAACACTCATAAAAAAGACCACTATCAACTCGCTATACTCTTTACTTTGAAACAGCGGCATTGAGAACCTGTGTCCTGAAGAAACCACCCTTGGTCTTCTCAATGACCTGCTGATAGACGTTGTTGGGAGGGTGGTTCATCACCACGGTGCCGTCCTGGCTATCGATCTTGGCGTCCAATCGAGTCTCGCGGATGAGGTTAACAATCCACTTCTCACCATCGTCAGGGTTCAGGCCGAGCTTGGCGCTGAGGTCTCGGATGTTCATTCGGCTAAAGATCTTGCAGTAGCTTTCGCAGATGAGGTGTCGGGCGGCGTCAACAAAGGCGTCGGCAGAGGAAGCGAGGAAGAAGTCACTTCGGCACACCTCAGCGGCCATGGAGAGGGCCTCACGAGCAGCCTCGAAGTCGTGGGCGATGTAGAGAGCGTTGACGAACTGGGTAATGGGGTCGGTGTACTCGTAAGCCTCCTGACGGACGTAGCGAATGATGTCCTTGATCTGCTTTTGTTGGATAGAGCTGTTGCGGGCACGACCACGACCGGTGATAACGGCAGCGATCAGATATCGCAGAATCCATGGGCAAGAGGTTTGGATGGTGTTGATGTAAGGAGCGGAGAAGAACATGTCCAGGATAGGTTCCCGGGCACCCTCCCAGTTGAAGAGGGGGAAGAGGGACCAGTGGAGGAGCATTGTTCGGTGGTCGAGCTGAGCACGAGGGTTGTTGAAGAGCTTGGAGTCGATGTTTTCCCTCACGTTCTTGAGCTCATCAACAGCAGACTCCCAGTTAGTCTGGAGGATCTCGGAGGCGAGCTTACCCCAGGTGGCAGCAGAGACCTTGTCGTTATCGGTGGACAAAACTCGGAACTGGTAGAGCATATCGGCGGCGGGACCGTACTGTCCGCATCGGAACTGGAACTGACCAAAGTCGTAGAGGGCGTTAACCATTTCCATGGTAACCTATTGAGGAGCTCGTTAGCTATCCTATCCGACGTCGGCAATAGGACTCTTATGTCACTTACTCCGTGCTGGTTCTTGAGGAACTCCAGGTTGGCAACCTTGTCACTTCGGAGTCCGTTAACGACCTCATCCTGGGTCAAAAGATCGGCGATCTTGGCGGTAGCCTGCTCGTAGTTCTCCAGCTGTGAAAGCACCTCCTGTCTCTTCTTGTTGTACTGTTCGGGGGCCTCTGCGACACCGTGGAGTTCGCAGTAAAGAGTCGCGACGTAATCGGTCATGTTTGTGTCCTCAAGGAGCTTGATCTTTCCAGAGAGAATCTCCTTAGCCTTAGCATCCTGACCCTGCTCTTCAGCCCTCTCACTCTCAAATTGGATCAGAGGGAAGAGAAGATGTCGGCTCAGGTGCGGCGCAAGGCGGGGCATGATCGACGAGCCGTCGGCCGAGACGGCGTTGAGAACATCCTCCATCGTGGGCGATATTTTTTTCTTTCGAGGGAAGTCGGTGGAAATTCGGTCGGGCGAGGGTTCGGTCGGGCAGAGTAAAAAAGTGACTCGCCGCAAAGGTCGTGGGAATGGATTTGATGGAGGGGCACGAACGGCACCTCAGATTTTTGGTGAATTTCGCCAATCCACTCGGTGGTGTGGGGTTTAGCTTATCATACCAGCCGTGGATTTGCCGGCGATTAGAGATAGAGGGTCATGTGATCTTGAGATTTTCATCAACGACAAGCGTCTAGCGTGTATAGTGTGCGACAATAGGCAAGAGTGCAGGGCGGTTTGAGAGCTATCCAACGAATTCAATCGCGGGTCTGGGAATTGGTTCGTATTTTTTTCAAGGACTCCTTGTTTTGCGCGACCCTCATCAAAGTCGAAAACCTACAACCAACCGATATCGACTCTTAGCCTCACATCCGATCGCACGATGTGCTTCCTCACTTCTCGAGCCCTCTCAGCAGGGCGCCATACTCTTGCCCAACGGCCTGCAATTTTCATACAGCGAGAATCCTACTCTGCGGCTGCTGCCGCTGGCACAAACACCTTCAAAGCGCACGTCTCGTACAAACCCAACCCTCAGACCAAACCCGTCAACCCCAACCAGAAGAACAAGATCCCCTACAAGGACCGCCCGCTCAAGCAGCCATTCGTTCCTCTGCCATCAAAGAGCGCCGAGCAGCTTGGCACAATGCTTGGTTACATTATTCGACGAACACCGTCCTCCCAACTCCCCGTGTACCACAAGTGGATGTCTGGTGGCAACAGAGTGATTGTCATCATAAAGAAGATTGATGGCGATCGCTCCAAGTTGGTTCAGGACTTGGCGAGGGATCTAGAAATCAAGCCCGTGGATATTCGATTAAATCCTTCAACGCAACATGTCGAGATTAAGGTTAGTAATGCCTACATTAATCGACTTCCGCAGCCATCAGCTAATTGTCCCAGGGCAATGTCTACGACAAGACGCTTGAGTGGATTCTAAAGACCGGCTTCTAGATAAGTTTTTTACGAATGGCGTTCTAAGGAATTTGTCAGGCTCTTGTTCTCGAGTAAGCATGAATGAGGATATAAAAGTGTATCATATTGACCAGTCGCTCCCAACCAGGCGACGCAGGATGTACAATACATGTAGTAATGCAAGACGCATCATAGAAGCATATTTTTGTTTGTCCCCAATGTCTTAATCTGTTCACCATTCCAACTTCCCTTATACACCTGTACATAGACAAGCAGTTTCATCATCACCTGTCTTGTCCCCAAACCATCGACTCCAGAATGCAAGTCTAAACGAGAAGCACACGCTTCAAACGACAAGGCACCAATCCCATGTTTCTCAAAACACTAACATACAAGCTTGAAAATCGGAGGGATGCGATAGAAGTTGTTCCAAAAATAAATAAATAAGTCCCGGCATAACTAAATCATCTACCCAGCGCAAAAAAGGTTGAAAGTTTTTGCAGCACTTCATCCTTAGACCACTCGGCCGATTGCATCGACAACGCTTCGAGAAGAGCATGGGGAGCTGGCATAGCTTTGGCTGGTATCGATGACATCGAATCGTTGGGATCTCTGGCCTTCTCGGCGAGTCTTCTTAACAATGCAACGGCGACGACAACGATGTATACTAGCTCTGGATCCTTTCGTGGTGCGGCACGACCTTGAGCTTGTGGTTGTTCATATAGTTGGCTAAGCTCCCGAATGAGCCTGAATAAGTTTTGGGCAAAGTCGTTACCGGAGGACAGCCAAGCTTGTGCAACTCCACTATCATGACCAGGAGCAAGGGATGCCAGGATTTCAGCGGAGAGAAGTCCTTGCATCAAGAAAGGCTTTCGAACTTCGACCAGCGATGGAAGATTAGGTTGTCGAGTCTGCGTCTTGGCCTTATCAGGGATAGGTGCTATAGCCAAGCCAAAGGCCCGAGTAAGCAGCTCGTAAGGAGAGTTGCTAGTAGAGTCCAAAGCAAACACAATTTTGTAATGGCTACGGTTCGGCTCATCGCGGGCAAGTAACTTCGCGAGTGCGTCGACAGCATGTGGTAGATAAGCGTGCAGGCTGGGTTCGTATGGCGTAAAGAATAAAGTCCCATCTGAGATTGTAGGGTTGGGTGCTGGTGCAAATGCCAAGAGAAACTGCAGGAGACAGAGAGCTTGCTCACGTCCAGGAATCTCAACGGATCCTGCAATATTTGAGAGAAGAATTACAACATCCTTCATGAAATCCAGAGTGTTGTTCTGTGACCGTAGGAGCATTGTGCGTGTCCCAAGATATCTGATGACGACACAGAGAAACTTAATAACAATCTCATCCGCAAGAACGGAATGGTTGTCGTTTTGTTCACCTGGGAACGACAAGTTGCGGAGAATAGTTGTGACGCAAATTAGGCGATCCACTGCCCGATCAAGCTCATATTCTTGGGTGCCGAAGACAGGCAAATCTCGAATGTTGAATCGCTCCAGACGACACGCCCTTAAAACATCCTCATAAGGTGATATTTGGATCTCGTCCGAAACCTCAGCAGTATGTTCAGCCAGCATCTCCACCTGATCCTCAGCACATTCGATGAGGGCCTCTATTAGCTCATCACAATATCGAAGTTGGATAAAATGCTGCTGATTCATGGAGCACGATGCAGCTGCCAGAACGTCAAGGGCCAGGCGTGTCTCGCCGTGGATCCCACTTTGCAAACTCTTGGTGAGAGCGCCAATATCGATATGGCCCAGCTCCATGAGAGGAGGCACGTCTGGTTTCCAACGTTCCAGCTCGGAGCCCAGCTTACTGAACGCATTCAAGTCGACTCCACCAAACGTTGAGAGTTCTCGAGCACAAGGGCTGTACTCGTCGGTTTGGGGCGCCAGTCGAGGCATTTTCTCAACAACCGCAGAGGGTGCTGCAGAAGCCGCGCGACCTTCAGTCTGAGACATGCTTCCAGACCTGCGAGCTGCAGGAGAAGGGGCACTAGGGAAGTCTGGCACAGCCGAGCTGTCCATCGATTGGGACAAGGTACGGTTTTGGCCTGGCATTGCGGGAGGTTGTGGTTGCATCTGGGGTTGTGGCGTAGAGAATCCGTTGACCGGAGGTTGCCCAGGTTGCATTTGCTTCATGGGAGTTTGTTGCATTTGAGTTTGCTGTGTTGACTGAGCCATTGCTCCTGGAGTCATTTGTTGTCCAGGTTGCATCTGCTTCTGTGGCGTGGCTTGTCCCATGAGTGTGCCTGGGGTTTGTGGCTGTTGTGATTGCTGTTGTGACTGCTGCTGTTGCTGCATCATCCTCTGCTTCTGCTGTTGGGCATTCCACACTTCCTCAAACTTATAAAGGTTGCGTTCATAGATCGTTTTCAATGTTTGCGGCACAATGGGATTCTGGGGGGGTAGTCCAAGCATCTGAGCAACATGAGGCCAGCCATTAGCAGTCGTCGTTGCCAGTTTGTATCCACCCTTATTCTGAACTGCTTGGAAGAGCATCATAAGATTAACTGGTCGATCACCCACCATTGGATTGGGATCCAACGGCAAGCCTTTTGAGTTCATCAGTGTCGTAAGATTCTTCATAAATTGTTCGGGATTCACGTTAGCCATCATCCTTTGTTGGGGTCTCATGCCTCCTTGCTGCATCTGGCCATTGGGCATTCCAGGTGCTTGCTTATTAGGCATCATACCACGGCCCATGTTTTGCGCCTGCATCTGTGCTTGGATCTGGGCATTGCCTTGTAGTTGTTGCTGCAGTCTCATTTGGTAGGCGGCCATCTTCTGCTGGTCAGTCAAACCTGGGCGCTGAGGTGTCTGTTGCCCTTGTTGCTGCTGGCCTTGTTGTTGTGGTGTGCCTTGTTGTTGAGACTGTTGCATCTGAGGAGGGAACATATTGCCTTGCATCTGACCCATATGTTGCGGCATTTGGCCCATCTGCTGTGCCATCATTTGATTGCCGGCCATCGCATTCGGGTTCGGTGAGGGTCGCGCGTTCGAGGGAGATGGAGCAAAGTTCGGGTTAAAGCTTTGAGGCATATTTTGCATATAGGGATTCGGCTGAGGCGTGCCATGTTCGGAGGGTATCGGTGATGTCTGAGGGTTGAATTGCTGGCCGCTAGGGGAGAAAGGATGTGGTGACGCGGTCGCGACCCGTTGAGGAACACTTCCTGGTCGCATTTGGTTGCTCATTATCGGGGAGGGACTCGCGTTGGCGGAACCATTTGGTTGGAGATGAGGAAATTGGCCAGGATTTTGCTGAACCGCGCCGGGCTGAAACCCGCCAGCGAAGGGTTGTTGCTGCGGCGTCTCAGAGCGCGACGTCGGAAGCATTCCAGGATTCTGTCTGGGAGAGCCAGCAAGACTTTCCTCACGAGGGCGAGGTCGCTTCGATGGAATAACGGAATTGGTTTGATATACAGGATTCTGAAAAGAAGGTGAAGCATTGCGCATGGTGCCAGGGCCATTAGCCATAGCGCCGCCCATTTGCTGATTGAACTGAGTAGGATTGAATTGGCCCGGATTGGCCATGAAAGCGGAGGGATCCATCATGTTACCGGCAGCGTTAGGATCGTTCATATGTGGAAAGCCGTTGCCATTGTGGTTGGGGACGGCGTCGTTCATCCAGGTGCTCATGGCGATCGACCCAACAGGCTATGCGCGACGGAGTTAGCGATAAGCAGGCACGCGAAAAGCGTCCATGGAGGAGCGCCAAGAAGACGAGGATACAATGACGGAAGGCTGAGATGGGAAGCGATGAGTGGTAGATGAGGCAGTGACACGGTGGTGATGGGACAAGTCGCGTCGCGGCGTGGGTTTGGTGGAGAGTAGTGTAGTGCGAGAGACCAGACCGAACCAGAACCAGACCAGCGAGATGGCCTTGTGTCAGCCTGCCAGTGCTGGGAATGAGCTTAAGCAAAGGGGACAAGAAAGTGGGAAATAAAAAACGCCCAGATTGGATTGGTTGGCACGGTGGTCGGTGCAGGGCAACGCGCTTCAATCAAGCGGCAGTTGGTAGATGGGAATGACGGGACGGGTGAGAATGGATGCAAAGGTAGAGGGAGAAAGCGACGGGAGAGCCCAGCAAGAGACAAGAGACGCGCGACGGAAGCAAAGAGGGTAGCCCGCCCAGCGCTTTAGCAGCCACCTTTTCAGCAGGCAGCCCAGCAATCAACGCCGCCAACAGTGGAGAGCAGGGTGATGGCCGAACAAAACCAGCCAGTGAGGGAGAATTTTTCCGCGGGTCTCCGTCAGCGTAATGCAGGCGACGGGCCATGGGAAAGACAAGGACGCGCAGCGCCAGGACTGAGCCAAAGCACAGGCGACCTTGACTGGCCAATGAAACCGGTATCTTGCTGAGTGACCAACGGGGGAAGGGGAGAAAAAAGAATAGTGGATGAGCAGGCAAAATGAAGCGAAGCGAAGAGAAGCGACAGCGTGCAACTCTACCTTAGTACCTAGATATCGCACTTGATCGCCGAGGGGAGGTGAGTTTCTATGCATCAAAAGCATAGAATGGTCCAGAAAGAGAATAGAAAGATACTAGTCTTACCTAAACCAAAGCGCGCGCGCGTTTGCAGTGACTTTGGATGAACTGCAATGGATGTTCGTCAAGTCAGGTCGGGTCTGAATGGATGGATTGGCCTTGGTTTCAGCGGACGGTGAAAGACTGTCTTCTGAGTCGGGGGGAGGCTGAGCGTGTTCTGTGGCGCGCTTGTGCTTGGCTGCTCCTGGCTTAGCGCCCATTAAAGAGTCAGCCAGTTGAGCGTATACAAGCCAATCAGATATTATTGTTAGTAGATAAGTGGATCTAGACTGAAATCAGATATCGTTAGTGTGGCAGCTATTAACAATCGCTAACAGCGGAACCAAAGTATGCTATCGTAGCACTAACCATTCCTCGATCCAAACCTGGAAGCGGCATTCCTTTCGGTGTTGCATGTGACAACCAACGAACACCTCATGATGAGTGAGCGACAAGATTACCCATGACTCCATAGGTGATGCTTCTGGTGTTTCTGATAAAGATCAGCCCATGACTGCATGGTAAACTATTTATTTCAGGCAAGTTGAAGCCGCCATGAAACATCGAAACAGAGCTCTGCCGTTATCCTGCCTGCCGTCTGGCCGTTTGCTGTACCATCCGAGTTTCTTCAATTAAGATTCTCCGTATGAAAGCATCAGCAGTTGATGTTAGGACAGGCGGTTGACGACTGGAACTCAAGAGAATGTCTTCAGACTCATTGTGGGAGAGGGAGACTCTGAATCCTCCACAGAGCAAACTTTCCACCATAGTTTGAAGGTTTGATGGTTGATGTCGAGACAATATGCTCTAGGTTAGTAGCCCTTCAAAGCAACTTTGGCTCCCTGTATCCGTATCCAACACAGCAGGAGGGACTGGGAGTGACGATTCTTTGCCTGCGCACGCTGTATGTGTCGCACAATTTCGCACCACAAATAACCAATGTAACGGTTCATCCAAGACCAGCATCCGCCTCTACACACTTGTGCAGGCGCTGTCTCATCCAAGAGAATTCGAGCGCAATCAATCATGGACGCTGACTGCGCTGCGCAGCCCGCCCCGTAGGCCCTTTTGGCCCCTGTGCCCATAGCCGTGACTGCCACTGCCTAGGGTGGCCATCCACGGTATCGCCGTGGAGTATGGAAGGCAGACCCATACAAGGAACGGGCCATCTGCCGCCAGGAACAGGACAAACCCGGCCACTTTGCATCAACACCACTCCCTGGGTATTATCTGTGCCATCAAACAGCCAATATTTCCCACAGCGTTTCTCTAAAGCCAAAAAAGAAAAACTCCTGATTTGTGTCTTTTTCTGTTTCTGACTCAAAGGGGCGCAGACTCAGAGCTTGTCGGCTTTGAGTCCGGGGATTGTCTGCGGTGGCGCCTGATGCGGGCTGTCCACCCACCACTGGCGCTTCCCGAGTGGATGCCAGTGGACGGATCCTTGTCAGGCAGGTCGTCATGACTAGAACAGCCAGCGCCGTCTCGAATTGTTCTGGGCTGTCTTTGAGGAGCCGGTGAGGGCCGTCGCTCTCAATTTTTCATGAAATCCCTTCTTTGGTCGGCCATGCAGTTAAATCATGCTGGTTTTCTCTGCTTTTTTTTTTTTTTATCGTCGTCGTGTCGAGAGTGAATTGTTTGCCATCGATTGAACTTCCATCCCACTAACACCCAGCTCAGCTGCTTGGGGTGCCCTGAAAACCACCCGACCCGACGATTTGGAGATGGATGGCTCCGCGTTCATATAAGTGAACAGGTCAGAAGACATGCGTATGCACAACAGCAACGCAGATCGAAAAAGGAGATTCTCAGAGTGAAGTAATGAATAAGAAGAAGCACAGAAGGTTTGAGAGGGGGAAACAGGCGGGAAATGGGCAGCAAGAAGGAACGGGGGAAGGGGGGGTAGTTATGTGAAATACCTTACCTTGCCTTTCTCCGTACCGCCAACGACCTGCCTGGGCTTGCGACCTCACTCAAGCTGCTCACTTCGGGCTCTGATTAACGAGATTTTCTCCGCTCGATTATGCTCCAATTTTGTCGCTACTATTGAATTTATTGCCAATCTATATCTTATTTACTCGTTCACAAGTCTTTATTCACAGGCTTATCTGGTCTCTTTGTGGTTCTAGAGTGGCGCATGTCTGTCGTTCATCTTCAAAACAGGACCAAGGATTGAGTCTGACCAGCAAGACGATGAGGAGCTGATTGACTTTGTTTCAAAGGGGAAAGATATGCAAATACGATATGAGGCTGTTTCTATGATCAACCATTACAAATATGTTCGTCTTTGTAGCATTGATTATGGTAACTCTTGTCAAGGTCCAACCTCTGATCCTCACATTTTTCATTCACGATTCGGCCATCCACCCACACTGGGCTGGTCGCGCACTGTACGATTCCAGATCACCCACGCGCCAGGTTGAGGTGGGCGACTGACTTGGCAGGGCCTGTTTGTGCCACGGCCCTGATAACAATAACACAGTTGATTCAACGGCCGTTGCTCTGGCGGAATACATTATAGTTTTCGCTGCTCGTTGGTTGGGTCATGTTTGTGATGGCTGATACGTTGCTACACCCTCAACCTCAAACTATCACGCAAGATTGAAGGATGAATTGAGTGTGCTTCAGTCAGAGTCAATTATAAAGGAGCTGTCCCGGTATGAAGCAAAATGCTATTTCTTTCCCTCTTTTCCCCTCCCAAACCCTCCTCAATATGTGTCTCGAGTCCCCTCCTTTCCTAGCCGTAATCTGCGCCTTTTCCAGTCTCCCTCCATGCGAGTTACCATGTGCTTCTCGCCTTTCTTCCCCTGTCGTGAACTCCCCACATGGATGGAGAACGGGGCCAGTGGCAAATAGTTTGTTGTGTTACGGGTTACAGGAAGCCGACAGTGCCTCATATTACTCCCTTGTGAGGATGGACATTTGGGAGTTCATTTCCAGTGCTGCTGGCTGGTCAGCAAAGCCATTGATTGATGGGTGGAGGTGGAAGTGAGGGTGAGCGATCCATAGCACAGGGCTGACCCAACCAGATGATGGTTGCAGATCTGTCTCGCTCCAAAAGGCAAAAGGCCGTCTCTTGCCCAACCGATCGACATAGAATTGCCGTTGCTTAGTTTTTGGGCCATCGATGCCTCTCTCGGTTTTGTTTTAAATCATGATCAAGAGACCTTTCTCAAAATCACTCTGGGTGCTTGCATTTTTATCGAATTGTAAATAGCAGAACCAGTATCAAACAGAACTCTCCTGGCGAAAAGGACAAGGTACCTTATGTTCAAATAAGCACCAGCTCAAGGGAGCGCCCTCACAGCTTGGGTCCTTGTCTTGGTCAGGAGACCAACATGCAGAAGCCTGCATATAAAACGGCTCAGAAGCTGCTCTGGCTTCCCCACGCATATACAAGCTCCATGATGCATGATGCCATCAACAGAGGACCCAGTCGCTTGCGGACCGAAAATCGCGTGGCATGGCACCTTCTTCAGGAACCGACACCTGTTGGCGGATGCGATGCTTCCCGCTATCACTTTTGACCGTGTTAAAAGACATTATGGATGCCATGCGGCCTTGCTAATAGGCACGGTATACTGTATATCGCTAGTATGAAGACAACTGTTATTGAAACAACCCTCAATTTTTACCCTCATGTTGGATTTGCTTTGCTCGTTTCAGTTGTTCCCATCATTTACCAGAATCGCTGGCTCCACAACGGCTTGCTCCCTGAACGGGACGATACCAAGATGCTGGGTCACCCTAACACCGGGCCGGGGCCTCTGCAACCACCACAAGGAGATCCCCAGCATCTACTAAACAGCCTCAAGCCTAGAGGATTCCAGGGGCATGCTACTAGAAGAAGCTTCACTCAGTAATACTACTACCCAGGATGTTAATGGATTCACATACTGCTTGATAGGCAACTTATCACAAGATACATCAACGTACATGTACATCTTAGACATCTCAGTCTCAAGAGAAAAGAAGAAATTATGGCATTTCGCTCAATACTTGCTCTCCCCCCTAAATGGTCTCCATCTTCTTCTTAGTATGCTCCAGTACTACCCGAATGTCCTCATCCAAAACATCCAACGCAAGGTATCCATCTATCCATCCCACGGTCTTCTTTTTCAACTCCACACGGTCTGTTGTAGTTTCCAGGTACTGATTCAAGCGTGCTAGTACCTCCCTGAGGTTTTTGGGGAACTCTGCGGTCTGAGGGTCCACGCCCGTGATGGGTTGGCGGATGTGGACATTGCAAGTGGCTGGGTGGCTAGGATACTCCTGATCCAGAACTTTCAGAACATGCTGTGATATCCTGGGCTGGGCCGGGACATGTGTGAATGACGCAAAGAGGTCAAAGAATGTCTCTGCGGTGTTTGCGCTGAAGAAAGCCTGCTTCTTTGAAATATCGAAAATAGCCATTGGGATAGCACCATCCATAGCTGGGTTCGATTTCAATTGTTGCGCCGACTGCTTGTCGATCACCTTGGCCTGCACATTCGAAGGTTCGGGGAGATCGTCATCATCTTCATCATCATCGCTATCCAGAAGTCGTAGTTCGTCTCCATCCTCTTCACGGTCAGGTCGAAGAACATCCTGGCCAGGCTTTGCGACTGCTTTTCGTTTGTCCACTTTCTCAAGCCACTCCATCTCACTTCTTGCGTATTCGACCCAAAGCTTCTCGTTCGTTGTGCAGAAGCGGCAACCTCGCATAAAAAATCCACGCGCAGCAGCCATGTCACCGTTCTTAGCTGATCTTCGACCTGCCATGGCCCACAGCTCAGGGTCAGTGGGCATCATGCGGAGAGCATTGGTCATGGTTTTGCGCCAGCGCTTGGATGCCTTGACGCTCGACGTGTATGAAAGGTACTCCCGCCACAGCGCACTGCTTCCTGGGTGCCGGTTGACGCCTCGCTCGTAAATCGCAAGAGTGCGACCCTGGCCAGCATGGGCGGAGTTGAGGTGTCGAATTTTGAGGCGCTTGCAACGTTTGCTACGAAGGGATTCCAGGGACTGCTCCCATTGTGCGTATGAGGACCATTCTGAGGGCTTATTTCCGGGTGAGAGAACTCTATGCTCGTAATCGCTGCGCTTCTGGACGATTGTGCGAATCTCTTCCTATAAACACAAAGATGTCAGTTGCCGATTTTCTCGCATGAAGTTGGGAAAGGGAAAGGACTACCTTAGAAAATATCTCCTTCTCCTCCCATTCTCTCAGTTGCGGCACGGCACGTTCGAGATAGAATCTCGCCTTATCAGCAACACCGGCCATCTTGAGGCTGTGCGACCAAGAGGTGTAGTAGGGTATGGGTTAAGAAGATATTGTTTAGTTAGAGCTTGGGCAGTGGATTTGGAAGTTTTTTTTACCGACGAGGCTGGCAGATCGATAACTTTTTAGCGGGTCACTTTCAGCCTCGTCGTCCTGTTCCCGTCACGAGCCAAAATGGAAAGCGCCGTCCAGCGTCGTTTATCCCCTCGCTTGCTCTCCCTGGTCTCCCATTCGCTTCGGGAAGGCGCGCGGGGCCAATGTCAAAGTTCGATTTCCGAGTGTCCCCTGCCCTGGACAGTCTCCACTTTGCAATTACAATTCCAAGTATTACGTCGCGGTGGAGGTAACGTCAAAGCTCCGAGGTCTGTTTGTCTTGTCCGAGAGTGAATCTCACCACTTGCATGATCGTTTCCTCGTCGCTCGTTCTGAGATTTTATACTCTTGGTTCCCGGATTGCCCGGATGGGATTCTAGAGTGTTTGTTAAGTCTTTCTCTTTTTCAAAATGGCGCCAAAGTACAAGGACAAAGATACAGGCGTCGTCCTTAGCTTCAATGGAAGCTTGGTTAGTTGGGCGCACACTGCCGTCGCGTACAGTACGTTGCTTGCTGCTTGCGCGGCCATCCCAGAGTGGCATGTTGTTTGATCAAGAGACTGATTCATAGTGTTCTAGCTGCTTTCTTCAGCGCATTAGTTGTTGGCGTTTACCTACATTATCACAAGATCGTCCAGAATGAGTTCTATGGTTATCCTCAAGAATGGTTCCCCTCAGTCTCAGCAACGATTGGTGATCGATACCCCGAGCGATCGTTCTTCATGATTTTCATCGCCATTACATCGGGTACAGCCGAATCGACCCAATTGAATAATATTCGTATCGTACTGACATAGTCCAGGTCCTCGATTTGCCCTCGTTGGTTTATGGTATCTCCTCACGCGAAAGCCTGGCCAGAAACTGCCTACATTTGTTGCTATTATGGGTTTATTACGAACTCTAACATGTGGCGGATGGGCATATATCACATCTACAGATGATCACGATTGGCACGATATTTTAATGATTTCATATATTGTTGCGACGCTTCCGTGGACGACTGGCTGCATCGCGCTCAGCCCCGCCAATCCTCAGGCCATCAAGTATCGCAAATACTTGGCGTCTGCCTTTTTCGGCACACTTGTGCCATTGATTTATTTCTTTATCCAACACAAGGTCCACCGTGTAGCGGGAGGTAAGACATTGAATTAACGCACAAATGAATGTTCGCGAGGCCCACTAACAATCTGAACCAGCATACACTACTTACGCCTTCTTCGAGTGGGCCTTGATCATCTTCGATGTCGCCTTCGACGCTGTGACGGCTCTCGATTTCAGTACCTTTGCTATTGAGGTTAGAGATATCAAGGGTGCGAGCAAGGGGTACGTTCAATGGCTTCCCAGATAGTCTTTGGCTTCGAGAACAGCCTTTTTCCGCAATATACATGTTTATAGGACATTGTCTAAGTCTTTTGCAGTGAGAACCTATCATCCATCCCATCCGCAGTCCTCGAAAAGGAGTAAGTGCCGAATTCAGCTCAGGAGAAAACCATCATTGACACAAGTCTTTAGAAAGGAAAAGGCAACTGGTGGTGTGTTTGCGGTTCGATTTAGCTGGCCCGAGGCACTAGACATTGCCGCTGAAGTCTACCATGGAGTAGGTTTAGATGCGGACGTGGGTGGGTAGTGATAGTTGCTGACTCGTCATAGTACGTTTTCTGGACTATTCTGACTAGTCTGGGTCTCGTAGTGTGGTGTAAGTTAACCTGGGCTGTTGATTGAGACGTTGGTGAATCTAACCCAATATCAGACTTCCCGCTATGGTACATGGGCATTTCCGGTTACGAAGTTCTGGTTATGACCACCATTTCGCCATTTATACTGGCCAGCCGCGCAGCCCGATCTCTCGTGGTGAATAACCTACGGGCCGTCCATATCCTGTCTCTCGCAGGTATTGCAGCTTACCTGGTTGAGGAACCCAGCTATCGTCTTTTCACTGTTGGGTTTGGTGTCTTCATGTCCTGCTTGGGTTGGGCTGGTACTCTTTTCGCAGAGTCTGTCCATGAAGGTCGCCTCGAGTCCAAAATCCTTGGTTGGATGATTGGTCTTATCCTTTCATCCACTGCCAAATTTGCATGGTGGACTAATAACCCTATTTGGCCTATCATGCACGCCGCAAACGGTGGTTGGAACAACACTGGTCTTGTGCTGGGTATCCTAGCTGCTCTTCGCTTCACCCGAAGAGCACCTCTCACGGCCGGCCTGGCTCCTAGCCCTGCTAAGAACAGCTCTAGTTTCCTTGCATCACTTGGTCTTGCTGGATTATTCTTCGGTCTTCACTCGTTACTCTCAGATACAAGCACCATGATCCTCTGGGGATGGGAAGGTTACCCTATTCGTGGACCTTACTTCTCTACACACGGCTGGCTTACTGTCCTTGCTATGTCGCTGGGTCTGTTCAGCGGAGTTTGGCAACCCAGACTTGCGAGCAGCTGGGGAGTCTATATCATCGGTACTGTTGGTGCTATGTTCCTAACCTTCTTCAGCCATTGGCCTAGTTACTATGGCGCTCTTACACTTGCCACTTATTTGATGGCCTATTCTGTGCCTATTCTTACCCATGCGGCCAAGACAGATCCCACGACGACCTTTGGTAACGGATTTCTCATTTATAACTTCTTGGTCCTCTTCCACGTTTGGGTCGTTGCTTATGCTTTCGTTCCGGGTGGCGCACTTGTTCGGGAGCATACTGACTGGATCATGTATACCATGATGACCTGCATTGGAGCCGGTGTTTATGGTGTCAACGCCTCGGGTCCGCAGCGACAACCTTCAAAACGAGCGTCGCCAGTTCAGCAAAGGAAATATTTCGGAGTTTCGACAATCTTGATTAATATTCTTTTCCTCATATCTGCCTTCCAGCGCTTTCCCAACAACAACTACCAGCCTTATCATGGTAAGGACCGTATCCTTACTGCCGGTATTTGGACCATCCACTTTTCGTTCGACAACGATATGTGGGCGTCAGAATACCGCATGCGAGATCTCATCAAAGAATTGGAAATTGATGTGATCGGTCTTCTCGAGTCCGACAATCAGCGTATCATCATGGGTAACCGTGATGCTACACAATTCCTTGCTGAGGATCTCGGCATGTATGTCGACTATGGCCCTGGCCCCAACAAGCACACCTGGGGTGCCGCTCTTCTGTCCAAGTTCCCTATAGTCAACTCGACACATCACCTTCTGCCTAGTCCAGTCGGTGAGCTGGCTCCTGCTATCCATGCTACATTGGATGTTTATGGCCAGCTTGTTGATGTATTCGTCTTCCACTCTGGACAGGAAGAGGACCCTGAGGATCGACGTCTTCAGTCTCTCTATCTTGCTGACCTCATGGGTTCGACCCCTCGGCCGGCATTCTTGCTCAGTTATCTAGTGACAAAACCAAAGGAGGGTAATTACAACACCTATGTGAGCGAGAGGTCAGGTATGAAGGATGTCGATCCATCTGATTGGGACCGATGGTGTGAATACATCCTTTTCAAGCGCCTCAAGCGTGTAGGATACGCGCGCGTCAGTCGCAGCTCAATCACTGATACTGAACTCCAAGTTGCCAAGTTCAAAATCCCCGAGTCGAAGGAGGAGATCGCCAAGCTGGAGGCACAGACAGATAAAGAGCGCAACCGCCGCGTCAAGGAGGAGGAGGTCCCTGAGGGATGGAGATTCCCTGCCATGTTCCGTGGCGAGGGTGTGCGAGAGCACAGATACCATGTGTTCGACGAACCCAGGTACTTTAACTAAACTGTACGTTACTGGACTATGGCATGGGTAATGTGGCACCGGTAGGTTACCAATGCAATATATGCTGTTTGGAATAAATGGGAGAAGTTAATAGGATCGAGAAAGTATGGATTATGAATAATGTACGGTGGCGAAGTCTACGAGCTTAATGTTACTGCTACAATATACCTTGTTGTATTTATTTCAAATGTATGATAGTATGTGGAAGCGGTTTGAATATGTGGCTGTTCAAAAAAAAAAAAAAAAAAAAAAGACAGACAGACAGACAGACAGACAGACATGTCTCAAATCATTTGCTGTAGGGTAACGGAATTTGACTGAATTATTCAAATTACGGGGTGCGTATAGATTGTAGGCTTTATAAATGTTGACCACTTGTCATAACACGAAGTGTTTAGGGCGTCAATGCGTGGCATTTTAGTTTGATATTGTTCTTGAGAATGTTTGCTCCCTCTTTGCAACACAACCTCCAACAACGATGTAGCGGCTTGTCAACCACACACAAGCATTCAAGATAACAGAGTCGCAATGAGCATCACATGGCTTTGAGCCAGACTTAGCACAAAATTGGTCAGCAGCTGACCAGCAAGTAACGAAAGCATTACCCTATCGTACCCATCCCCGCCAATGCTATTCTTTCAAAAGAACCGTTCAAGCTTGAAGTAGGTGCATACGTACACGAACAATGCAGTTTTCCGTCCCCACTCCGATACAAAACTCTCCGTACCCACTCTCGGACCGCCGAATATCCACAACGCCGCGGTCATCATCGGGCATAATAAATTACAAGCCCCTGTATCCCTTTACTGAGGAATGAGTAGCGTGTGATTCCGCAGGACGGATCAGAGCCGTCGATAACCCTTGGCTTTGTGAGTGCCGAGTTGGAGAAGAAACGGCGGGAATGAACAATAGCTGATATTAGATATTGTTTCAACAAGGTATGACGGCATAAAGACCTTGGCTTGACTTGGAGGAACGATTGGCGTCTGACTGTGCTTAAAGGGGAAAGAAAGAAATGGCAGGTGACCTTTGGAGTGAGGGAGGCTGGACTAAAAGTAACGTCCTTAGCATTGTCGTAAGCCAACGGCGTTGACATTATATCACCATAATCATCAACTTTGAGAGTGAACAAGGACTTTTATACTGTTGTCTTGACATTGGGACGAAAAACTGTAATGGAAGAATAGCTGAACGAACATGGGAGAGCCAGATTCCGAATCAATGAAGCCTTGAATACCGAATATTGCGTAGTAAATACAATAGAGTCGCTAATGTTAGTCCCTTAGGTAGGTTGAAGTCATAACAATCCCCCAAATCCAAAACTCAAAACCCCACACTAATAATAATAAATCTCCCCCACAATCTCTCAATTCTCCGCGATCCAATACAGTTCCGTCATTTACAATCCGAACTTAGCCGCTTGGAGACTTGAGTTGACTTCACCCCTCCACCTCCAACAAATTGTGATCATTGACAAGCTTTGTGTGCCGCCGCCAGCCGATTAAGAGCGTCACCCCCAGGCCCAGACCAGGGATGAAGGAAGTCAGCAAAACATGAGAAGTGGGCAGTATGATGGGCTAGCTACATAGGTAAAAAGGAGGGTGGTCATGGGGCTGCAATTGTAGCTGGAGGCTTCTCTGTCTCTTGACAAGACTTATATAACCCTCCGGGACTTCCGTTCCTCTTGATCTGCCTACTGCCTTTCTCTTGTTCTCACATCTTTCAGAGACTCTACTTGTGTGTGTATGAGACAGACAGACAAGATGACGTTCAACCTAGAACACTTGTTAGTTTACTTGGGATTGTTGGTTGGAGGACTAATTCTCTGTGTAAGTGAACACTGTCCACAGCCTCCCCAAGACCCAGAGACTCATATCGATAGGGTTTTGGCATCATTGTTTATAGGGTCTTCTTCCACCCTCTAGCCAAATACCCAGGCCCATTCCTTGCAAAGATCACAGACGGCTACCAGCTCTACCATGCCTGGAAGGGCGACAGACAGCTCGAGTTCTGGCGCATGCACCAAAGATACGGCCCCGTCGTCCGCTTCGGCCCCAACTCGATCTGCTTCAACTCCAACAAGGCCCTCAAAGAGATCTATGGCTTCCGCACAAATGTTCGAAAGGCTGAGTTCTACAATGCCTTTGTCCACCCTACTGCCAATACGCACAACACGCGTGACAAAGAGGTCCACGCCCGCAAGCGCCGCGTCATGTCTCAGGCCTTCTCTGAGAGTGCCATGAAGGAGATGCAGCGATATATCCTGGGCAATGTCCGTACCTTCTGCGAACAGATTGGCATGATGGATGGCTCTGTTGAAGAGACTAAGGGCTGGACTAAGCCTCGCAAGATGAGCGATTGGTGCAATTACCTTGCTATGGATATTCTCGGCGATTTGTGCTTTGGCAAGGCTTTCCATATGCTAGAGAGCCCAACCAACCGCTTCGCTCTAGAGCTTGTTGAAGCTGCTACGACCCGCCACCTTCTCGTGAGTCATACTCTCCTCCAATATGGGAAATTTGAAGCTGACTGTTTACAGTGTGGAACCATGCCCATCGTCAACAAGCTCAACTTGGACAAGATCCTTTTCCCTGGTCTCGCTGCCGGTCGTGCTCGCTACATGGGCTATAGCAAGGGACAACTTGGAGAGCGTACCAAGCTTGGTGAGGAGACGGATCGCCGGGACTTTTTCTACTACCTCCTCAAGGCCCGTGATCCCGAGACTGGTCAGGGCTTCAGCACTCCCGAGCTCTGGTCCGAGTCCAACCTTCTGTAAGTGATATCGGGCGAATGAAGAAAGATCTCAGCTAATATATGGAATAGAATCATTGCCGGATCTGATACTACCTCTACCGCCATGGCTGCCACTCTCTTCTACCTCGTCCGATGCCCACGCGCCCTTGAGCGAGTCACTGAAGAAATCCGAAGCAAGTTCAACGATGTCGAGGAGATCTGCCAGGGCGCCACTCTGGCATCTTGCACCTACCTCCGCGCCTGCATTGATGAGGCTATGCGTCTCTCCCCATCTGTCGGCGGTATTCTCCCCCGTGAGGTCCTCTCCGGCGGCATCACCGTTGAAGGCCGTGCCATTCCTGAGGGTACTGTTATCGGCGTTCCCCATTACACCATTCACCACAACGAATCCTACTATCCTTCACCATATGAGTACGTTCCCGAGCGATGGCTCGTTGGTGCCCTCAACCCTCTCACTGGAGAGAAAACAACAGAGGATGAGGTCGCTCTGGCTGCCAGCGCCTTCTGCCCCTTCAGCATTGGACCTCGAGGCTGTATCGGAAAAGGCCTTGCCTATGTTGAGATGACAAATACACTTGCTCGCACTATGTATCTGTATGATATGCGCAAGGCTATCGGCATCGTGGATCCTGCTGAGGGCAACCCCAAGAATGAATGGGGTCGGCACCGACCAGGCGAGATGCAGTTGGTAGATACCTTTACCAGTGCCAAGAACGGACCTATGATTGAGTTCCGCAAGGCTGAGCACATCAAAACCTAAGCCTAGAATTTCAAAAAGGAGGAAGATATAGGAAATTATTACATCTAATAGGTATAATTGAATTGTGCTGTATATAGCAGCGCTTGAAGTATAGATGCCTTCAGATAAGCATAAGAATAAGGAAAGCGTAAGGTTCATAAATAAATACCTAGTATTTATATTAAAATGTAATACTATTAGTAAATTGACTAAAAATGTGAGAAATGTCAAGATTGGGATTCGAACCCAAGAATCTTTCGATACTGCAGAACCTAAATAATTAGGTAAGATTAAATCTTGAATCTTGAATGCAGCGCCTTAGACCACTCGGCCATCTTGACGATGACTAATTATTAATCAGAGTGTGTCTAAAAATGTAATATATACATTCAGCTGCATAAAGCCCAGCTAGACACTTTAGTCTAGTAACTTTAGAAAACCAGAGTCTGCTGGTGGCCTTTCGGACACTGCCTGTTAGTAAATAGTGCATTGTAAGTAAATTGTTACAACACTTAGGAATATAATCTGCTACTTGTCACCTGGCAGTGCTATGACGTTGTTATACTCACCCATGTAGAGCTGGTAACGTGACCGTCGCCTTTGCACCGGCGAGTTTCGTCTGCCTAACATACAGTTTTCTGGCTGCCACACTCCTTGCGAAGGATTATATCTGCCCTACACAATTCTATGTGAGTCTCCAACATTTCCGGTAGGCACGTTTCTTTAACTAATTTGATCATCCGTGACAATAGCATGGCTTTAAAAAGAAGGTCAGCAATTTTTTCCAACGGTACGGCATTGCCGTCGAAGGAACTTGTTGGCCGCCAAAGGAGCCAGACAGTGTCTTCGTTTGGGAACGAATATGTCCCCTCGCGAGCCTTGCGGTCCCGTCTACATGTGCCAGGCGGCGTGGCAGAAGTCCTTGGAGATAGAATTGTCCAATATGAGGACAAAGACGGGTTGAGACTACCCTTGCAGCACTGGCTCGACCTCCCAATGCTAGTGAACGACGAGCACCTCGCCAAGATCATCTCAATAGAACAGTCAACGAAATCTTCTCCTGTTTTTGACAATGGATCTGTCGCTTGTTTTCGATCTTGGCCTATGGAGGCCAGCCAACTCTCACAGATAGTCGCCAAGCTTGGAGAAACTGGTTACGAAAATATGGTGGAAACGTGGGCGTTAATGCTCAAGTTCTGTAAACCTGACGCAATTGTCACGGTCCGATATGTTGGATCCACATCGTCCCCAAGAAATCCTTTCAAGCGAGCACAGAAACATACGGAGCGACCGCAGCCATTCTTCGGACAGTTTTGTCCATTCTGGGCCGTCTGTTTCCATAGATTTCGGAACTTCACAAGGTATATACGATCCATGGTAGCTTTGTGGTAAACTTCGGTGTGAATATGGAAAACCATGGTATGGGCTCCAGATACTTTTATTCTGCTACAGATCATGTCGAGCGTTGTATGATTTCGTTCTTCGGGTTTCGTACCCTCCTCAACAGACAAAGAGGTGGTAGGCATAGAATGCTATCTCCTAGCTTTGAAGAAGAGCAAATCTTTACACGATGCCGAACGCGGCTGTTAGCTAACACTGGAGAGTGGTGTGCTCCTCCACCACAACACGTACTTCCTCACGTACAATGTCTGTTCGACGGCTGCTAGGATTATGTACGAGAATATGTTTGGACGAAGGAGGACAAAGGAAAGGAACACGAGCGAAGTACGTACATCGCCAGTACTTCTGAACAGGCTGTCGCCAAATCATGGGTTTGTGGGTACTCGCTCCTCGCTATCTGTGGTCAAGAGCCGCCCCTCAACAGTATCAAGGATGGCGCCCAGATCCTGAGTGGCGTGAGGCTACAAGTGGCATTCTTAGAAGCATCTTAACTTCTATGGCTTCATTCGAAACGGGTATCTCTAGTACTTCGACCAAGCCCTTGGAGGACCTGGTTAGCTTTAATCAGCTCCAGAACTGGCCACGTCTGGACTCTGGCCAAAAGAGGCGGTCAAGAGTTGGTATCGTCTGTTCTTAGTGGAAACATCATAGCTGACTTGAGTTCAGGAACTATTCGACTCATGGCTGGGGCCAATCAAACCACTTGTTGTGGTAATATTTGGCAAACAAGTTTATGCTTGGCTGTGCCAGCCATCGCGGCCACTTTCCCCACCAGATTCGTATGTTCAGAATTACTACTATATTTCAGTCTCTAACCTAGGCACAGTCTCCTCAAGGAAGTCGGCGTACCAAAAACAGTGAGATCCCAGGCGGTGAATGCGAAATGATCGTCATTCGTCACCTTCATCCTGGCAGTTATGCCAGAAATCCAACAATAGCGAGCCAGGACAAGCTGTTTTGGTACCCGTGGGTGGCGATTTGGGTATTTCTAGACACGCGATCCGTCTGTTGCAACAATACGAAACCCTACGTGGCTCGCGACCAGAGTTACTTATCGAACTCCAATCAGAGGCAAATGCCACACTCGAACAGGCAGGATGCTTTGAAAGTTTAGGAGCAGCCAAAGCCGAGTTTGCCACTGAGAAAGGTGTCGACACCTTAGCGATAATGACCTGCAAGCAGTTAGGCCACATAGAGTCGACCAACATATCACAGGCTTCTAACAAATTCATCGTCTCAGGCGACAGGAAAAAGGTGCTTGATTTATACCTTTCGCATATGGTTACTCCAGATATTGCTCTTCGATCCGATACAGCAACGGGGGCGGTGAATTCGAAAAAAAGATCTCGCGACCATTTTGAGGCAGACCTTCGCCCAGAACAAGACCCACGAGCCAATTTGAAGTCAACCAATTGGGGGCCTACAGACCACACTTTGGAGAGATGGAGAAGAGTCCATAATTTCATCCAAAAGTATGACTGCCTCCAGTTTGCCCCCAAGTGGAAAGACAAGGTCGTTACGTATAAGCAGTTCTTTGCTGTCGCGGCCAGCGTTCACCGATTCACTGGAGGTTTGATCGTTGGAGAGACGCCGTTCCATGCCGCTCATCATCCTCAATGGGACCATGACTCGCGTGAGTTCTATGACTCGTTTTGGAAATGTGTTAAGTCTTTTCAAAATACTGTATTCCAAAGCTACATCCAGAAATTGCCCAGTTTTCTGCTCGAGCGGAAATGGACAGAGTCGAACACCGTCTCAAACGAACAAGGAGCCTCTACAGTAGGAGACAACAGATTGGACACCCAGTACGATCATGAATCGCTCATTTTACCCTCCTTGTTTGCAACAGGATCAAAGGCCGTCCACCCTCCATATCGCTACAAGCTGGCCCTCGAGCGCTGTGGCCAGACCAAAGGCCTGCCTGATTCCACTATTAGACTCAAACAAGCTGAGGTATTGTTCACAGACGGAACCGCCAGTCTTTGTGGGTGGTCCTCAGGGAAAGTAGCTTGGATTGAATTCTTCCAGAGCTTGGAGCAGGACGTCTGGATTGCTGCTTCCATGGAAGTCAAAAGTCCTAATGAGCCACAACTAGAACGTCAAAAGTTCGTCGAGACTTTCGGTGGACAGAGTGCTGTTAATCGAACAAGTGGACATAGCTTTTGAGAAAGCGTTGCTACAGCAAGCGTCTCAAAGGTTCATGGTTCTCCAGTCGCATTGGCTCGCCAGTTGCGCAAGGGGGAAAACAGCCAGCACGCCATCTGTCGATTTAGATCATATCGACGGGCACAGCGTTGAGGTTTCTCAACGAGGCCAACTTCGGTTGAGGTGCAAGTCGGTTGATGACTTGGTAATTACCGCAGAGATTAAGTTAGGCCCCTCGATTGCGCCACTTGAGAAAGATGATAAGCGAACAGCCCATTTCACGGAACTTGGTATTGATCTGCGAACTCCAATGGGTTTCACGCTCAGAGTACCTGCATACAATTCAGCATGTACTCTGCCGTTGTCAGTCATGAAAAGCCGCGAAACCGGTCAAGGTTTTGTTTCTCTTTGGAAAACTATCAGGGGTAAAGATGTATCCGTTGTTCCCTCATTAAAACCTTCGGAGGCATCTGCTACTGACATTTCGGAATGTCCTGAGGCTTTGCGTGTATCGCCGATTGGAAGGCAAGGTGTAAAGCCTCCGAATAAGCGCCCCGAATCCACCCAACCGCCCAGCCGGAATGATGCGCTGTGGTTGTTGGAAAAATACATAGACCTACGTTTGCCCCGTGGTGGGGACTACTGGACAGGAAGCAAAGACGACTTTCTGCAGGGCACGGACAACGTTACAGGTTTTATCGAGTGAGTGCCTACGCTTTCCAAGCATTTCACATGATTTTCGAATTCAGGGCTGCTACTGATGCATTATTACAGATTCCTCAAACTACCCGAATACTGTCAGCATCCATACGCTCGATGGTGGTACCAATTGCTTGTGTTGAGGCCAAAAGCTCAATGTCGTTGGGGTCTTTGGCTTTTGTGCCCGAAAAATGGCGAAGTGCGGCACGTTAATTCACCATCGTCAGCAACGACACAAGGAACGTACCGTAAAAAGTGTGTTGTCAATCTGGTTCCTATCTTAGCTGGGCCGCCGTAAGGCTCTTGCGACTTTTGAGGAACGAAGTCCCGCAGCGCGATGAATTCACGACCCGGGCTTGGAAGAGAATATCGACGATAAAGTCAGCTCTTGGCTTTTATTACATAGAGAATAGGCGAGGGTTTGGCGTTTGAGTTATTTTTTGAGAAGATGTTTTAATTTTAACTGCGTTTGCTATCATTGTCAAGGTTGTCCTCACGTCCACATAATCTAAACAAGTAGAAACATCAATAGTGAGGGATCAGTGATAGATCGATCCTTGTGGCCGCTGACGCGGATTAAGTAAGGCCATATAATAATTGTAAGAAGTATGCCATATTTTATTATGCAAATTTCTCTGGTAATAATGCCTGTAAGGATAGCTTACCTTAGTATTAACTATAGGCTCTAACAAGAGGACCTACTTTAAGAGAGCCAAATGCGCAAGCTCCCTTTAGTATAGGTACCTAATGATTCAGTGAGCCTAGCGTATAACGACCCACTAAAACCAATGGAACGCATACCGCGTTCGCAAAAACCCGATGGGCCCAACGAGGCTGGGGAAAGGCTGAGGGTTCTCTAGAGCTTTCTTTTTCCATTATCCTTCATTCTTCGACTTCCCTTCATTTTTCCAGTGCGAAATAATCCCACCAGGTCTCGCGCATATAATTGCCTCGTCATTGGAAACACCCACCTCGTCATGAGGTAGCTTGGAACCAGGCGACTTTGACTCCCTCCTGGCGCCAAAGTTACGATACTAATTTAACTTGACCACTCGTTGCACATTCGATTACCCTTCAAGATGACTTTGTGTAAATTCTTCCAGCAAGGCAACTGCAAATACGGCAGTATGTTCCGTACCTACGTCCATGTACTTCTTTGCCAATCATGCTGACTCGTCTTTAGACAGCTGCCGGTTCGAACATCCTGCTCCTAATAATCGAAATCAACCCTCGAACCGCTTCGGAGCTCTAGGAGGAGGGAGTAACCAGAACCCAGCTGGTACGAACCGTGACAGACCTTGACAAACAGGACGCGAATTGACAACTCTGCAGAAAAATATAGCATCACCACCGACGCCATCGAGAAGGACTTGACGAACGAGGCACCACAATGGATTCTCTCAGCCTATGCGCCAGGGCGAGATGCTCCTGGACAGCTCTTTGGCGGATACCCGCGCGAACAGAGTTTTGAGGAGCTGCGACTGCATTTCATGATGGGAAAAGCATCAGGCAACGAGCAACAAGCTGTGAGCATATAACCAGTCGGTCTTCTAATTGGTCATCCAAGCTGACATTGGTTGCCATCTTAGCTTAACGAAGCGCAAGAATTATACGCCCAAGCACAGCAGCAGATGCAGACTGCGCTTCGCGACGTGAAAGGAGCGATTGAATTCATGGTGGGCGCCGAAAACAACCATCCAAATCGACACGACATTTGTAAAGAAGGAACCCAAGGAGCTCCTTTTGGAGAATTTCTTGTCGGAAAGCGACCGAAATCAACAATCCCCGACACTGGAGCCCAGTCCAACCCGCTCGGATCCAACAACAATACCTCGAGTCCTTTCGGGGGCAGCGCATCGACTGCTGGAAGTGCCTTTGGACAACCTTCGACTCTTGGTGCGAAACCCAGCGCGTTTGGGGCGCCAGCGTTTGGCCAGCTATCACAACCTTCGGCCCAAACCTCGGCGTTTGGACAACCTTCGCAACTGGGGCAGGCAGCATCGGCTTTCGGAAAACCATCCCAACCTTCAGCATTCGGCCAGCCTTCACAGCCAGGCTCTGCATTTGGTCAACCTTCAGCGCTAGGTGCGAAGCCCAGTCCGTTTGGCGCACCAGCTTTCGGTCAAGCTTCGCAGCCGAATACTCAGGGTAATGTCTTTGGTCAACCGACACAGCCCAATGCGCAAGGTAGTGCCTTTGGCCAGGCCAGCCAACTTGGCCAGAAACCGAATCCCTTTGGAGCGCCGAGTGGAACGAATAACAGCTCTCCCTTCGGAGCCGTTGCGAATAACAATAATGCACCCGCAGCGAACCCCTTTGGTGCGCCAAGTGGTGGTGTAACGAATAATCAGACTGCCAATCCTTTTGGCTCTAACAGCAATAATAACCAGAGCAATGCCGCAGCAAATCCTTTTGGGCAGCCTTCACAGCCTGGCCAGGGGAACTCGCCTTTTGGCCAGCCGTCAAATGTGGCAAAACCTGCAGCATCAAACCCATTCGGTACCTCGAATGCGGCTCCAGGCCAACCCGCGAACAACCCCTTTGGTCAACCCTCACAACCTCAGTCGAATGGATTTGCATCGCAGAACAACCAGCAGCCAGCTAGCAATCCGTTTGGCCAACCTTCACAGCCGAAACAAGGGAATCCTTTTGGCCAGCCTTCGAACCCCATACCAGCCACTGCGAACCCTTTCGCTGCGGCACAACCTCAGAAGCCAGCAGCAACAGCAGCTTCAACGAGCCCATATGCACCTGGTAGCAGTAGACAGCACCCACCAGTTGAAAGCTACAGCTCAAAGGGGATGGATGGTCGACTCTCCATGTTTAAGGGCAAATCAGTCATATACAAGGATGGCAAACCTGGAATCCGAGAATTTGACGGGACATGGCGGCAAATTTGGTTTCCAGATGGCCCTCCAGGATACTCGGCTGATACGGAGTTGCCCCCTGAGAAGTACGATGACAAGTCCAAGGCTCAATGGATGGCGTTTGCACAGACAGGCACCTTTGAGGGAGGCCTGATGCCTGAGCTACCACCGCCAAGAGAGTGTACGCTGTGGGACTTCTAAGCCAAGGTGAGTAGTCTATTCAAAAACTTGTGTTATATATATGATGGAAAAGGAGATGATAGAGAAGAGCCGGAAATGAGTTGAAGGCGTTGGATGATTCAGGAGATTGCATTAAGTGGCGTTGTGTATGATCATCAAAAGATTCTTGGATGCTACAAGGAAAAGAAAGATAAGGCTAGATTCGGAACGTATTCATTCAGTGATAAATCTCTGACCTTTGAACAAGTGCGATCATTATCAAATTGTCAGATTGCTTGGTGTGTTTGCCCTGCGGCGCTACCTGGGTAGCTGGGCTAGCCAGGGCACAGAGCTAGGTATTAGGTGTAGGCAAGGCAGGAGTGAGTAATGGATGTTGATTGGCTAGATCTGCCTGAAAGTACCTACCAATGTACCTTTGTACCTCCTCCAGATTGACTTCATCAGCTCCATCGCGCAGCGAGAAGTGAATCCACTTTCTGATGAATCATCCGGCGATGCAAACACGGGCTTGAGCCACGATAGGCATCTTCTTATGAAATTGATGAGCAGCCTTTTAAGAACGGCTCATCTCTCACTTTTTCTCATCGCTGTACCAAAAAAGACAACCACTCACTACATACGAAGAGGATATTTCACGCACAAAACCACATCCAACCATGACCTCTTTACCACCCCTCGCACCCTTCCCCCAGTCATCATGGCGACAACATCTCTCCTCTGGCGAATGGAACTCCCTCGTCCAGGCCTGGACATCTATCTGTCGCACACTCATCTCTATCTCCGAAAAGGAGCTCAAGACCGTTCTATCATGCGACGACTCCATCGCAACGTTTCTAGTCTCCTTCGCAGAAGAGACAGCAGAGGCAGGCTTCTCAATCATAGACTCTTACTCGACAACGTTACCAAAAGCCGTATTTCAGCTCACATCAAAAGTTCTTTCAGTTTCCCCGCCCTCACAGCTCCTTGACTATGCGTTTCTGGCAGACATCGCGAGGATATTTCCTAGGAAGGCTACCCGTCCTCTGATTTCACAGCTCTTTCGACAGCATGCTACTCCGATTGAGAGTGCGCTCACTGGACTGAAGAGGCAGCTTATCCCCCAGTTGGAGGCTGGTATAAAGAGCGATTTGAAGATCGTAGAAGCTCGTCTCATACGGTTGAATTATCTTCTACATGTCTCATCGGACGCCTGCACCTTGTTCCTTGCAGGCTCTGATTTCCTTGATGGCCTTATTGTGTGCTTCCGCGTCATGAACCCGCCTCTGCGAAAGGTTATTTTGACAACAACATATTTGTGCCTAGTTGGCTTAATAGACGCCGAACCAGCCAAGTGGTCGATGCTGAGCGATCAGCTCTATGCACTCAAGGAAGCGGCTGATGCCCACAAGGCTGGCCCTCTTAACGCCAACGATTCTCTTGTTCCCGAACTCATCACCAATACTCCTCTATTGAAGATACTAATACGAAGGGCGGAAGATTCTGGTGCGGCAACGGACAACTTCAAGAAGCGAATTACGGCCCTTGAGGGATACAGAAAGGGTGCCATGGTCCGTCCTAAACGATTAGTGAGAAGAAAAGTGGACAAGGGCAAAGGCAAAGACACACAGCAAGAAGTAGATGCTGATATTCACATTCACCGGATGAGCCAAGTTACTCAGGTACAGGATTTGTTTCCCGATTTGGGATCCGGTTTCGTGTCCAAATGTCTTGATGAATATGGAGAGGACGTGGAGCAGGTTGTTGCCAATCTGCTAAGTGAGACCTTACCGCCACACTTGGCTAGCGCTGATCGCAGCGAGTCGTTGTACGTTTTACTGCCTTCACAGGCTGATTCTCAACTAACTATTCCCAGGTCCTCGCCTCCAGTAGTGAGACACACAGATCTTGCACCACGTTCTACTCCGCCTCAAATTCCTACACGACATAATGTCTTTGACGACGATGATTTCGACCGTCTTGCCATGGATGTATCCAAGGTTTCATTTGGTAAGAAGCCGGGCAAGAACGCTGACGAAATGCTCAAAGATAAATCAAACGCTCCTAATAAATCAGCCATCCTCTCCGCCCTGGCGGCATTCGATTCTGACGATGATGAACGTGATGATACTTATGACGCTGACGATGTGGGTGGTACCGTCGATGCATCTAACCAGGAAGCTGATGCGGCGAGCGATGGCAATGAGGAAACACTATTCCGTGCGTACCAGATGGACTCCAAGCTGTTTGACCGTGATGCCGCTACAAGACGTGGCAGCCAGCGGGCCAAGATAAGGGAGGAGACCGGTATGACTGACGAGGCCATCGAGGGATGGGCGCTCATACTAGTAAGGAATCCCCAGCAGAAGCGGCGGCTCGAGGCAAAGTACGCCTTCAGTGGACAACAAGCGCACTTAGACCGCACATCTTGGCGAGCCTCTCCAGCTGGTTCAGGAGAAGAAGGAAGTGATCCTGATGGTGGATCATCCAGAGGTGGCAGAGGTGGTGGCCGTGCTCGAGGCCGAGGCCGAGGCCGTGGGAGAGGAGGCAATGTCGCAGGACCGACAGGGGAGAAGGAGACGGAAGCGGCCAGAAAGAACAAGGAGGCGAATAAGGGATCCCGGGCGAATCATAACAGACGCGATGCGCGAGCTAAGAAGATGGCACGGGGAGGTTTTGCTGGCTGATCTCAATCTCCATTTCTCTGTCGCTTCCACCTTTCTAAACCTGGACCGACGGCCAGAGCGGATGCTCTCCTTTTTCGAGCTTGTGTGGATGCAATAGCTTCTGGCCCATACAGATCTCCAAGGTCCAGCTCGGTAGCATATGGGCTCTTCATGTCGGCTATCAGAGGGGTTCCAGGATAATTACCCTGCCCAGCTGGAGAGACGATGCCGCTAAGAGAAGCGAGGGTTTCTTCTATACCTGAATAGCGATGGCAATCCCTTGGTGTAGCTAGCTCTGAAACAGCCTCAATAGAGGTAAGATCATGATCGCCATCACCCGTGCCCATTATCATGCTTTGAAGTGACATGCGTGAACTCCTCCTGCTGCTGTTAAGGTATGCCCGTAGATCAAAGCATTGGCGGCATGATGGGTGCAAGGGAAAGCAGTTCGCTTCATCACGGTGCTGAGGAAGCTGAGGACGTGACTGCTGCCCACACTTTTCCTGAATGTCATCGAATATGTCTTCGATTGGAGTGAAGTAAGTGACGCGTTGTCCAGGGCCCCAATAATTATTGCGACCCCAGACTTGTCCGATGAGGCCGTTTGTGTTCATGTCTACGACACCTGCACCGCTATCGCCATTGACACCGATGCCCCCACGAATCCAGGCATTCTCATCATCTTGCGGCCATGGCTCCTCGATAAACCATTCTCTCGTGGCCTTGTGGGTCTGGTTCTCTGCACCAGAGACATATGCAGGAATTTCGCAAACCTGACCTCGCTGATATCCAGATGTCCGACCGCTAGACAAGACATCGGCACCCGGTACAATGGCAGCCGTGGCTGACACGATGGGCTCTTGGGTAGGTGGTTGGGTTTCTGAAGGGAATTTGCGAAGAATGTTAGCTTGTGAAGTCTGAGAACCTATGAGAGCCCAGTCTGTCACGATAAGGGGCTTATCCATATCACACTCATCCCAATAAGGATCATGAGAGATTCTTGTCGTTTTGAGGTTCAGCCCTGATGTCACTTCGAGCTTACCGAGCCTGAAACTTGTCTCCTGGGCCATGGCATCGTGTCCCTCATCTACGCAGCGCTTGCGATCTTGAAAAGATGGATGCTCGACCTGTACTTGAGCAAGCTGTTGGTACGCCTCCATAAAAGGATGGAAGTTGCCCAACCAATAACTTCCACCACCAACGGTAATACAAGGGCCAAGAGTGGCAGTGCTATCCTCAAATACTCCATTTCCTGTAACACCGATACTGTCACCCATACAAGGATCGCGGAAGAAGAAGGGGTTTCTGGCAGCGCAAATATCATCCTTGTGTTCTTTACCTAGACCACGAGCCCAGGTTACGGTTCGATTTATCTCCCCTTGCGCAAAGACAAAGGTGACAAGTTTGGAAAAATTGGCTGGAATCAAGTCTTGGACATGACTAGCAATAATCATCTTTCGAGCACGAGAGATTGCTTTTGGGGCCATGATGCAGATTCGCTTCATCTGGGGCGACCGACCTCGAGTGACGGTAATTACGTGACGGTGTCCAATCCAGATGGGCAAATATTGTGATAGGAATGGGAGGATTGCATGCTCGAAGACCAGCGGAAAACTCGTTGTTTCTATACGCCGTGAAGCTCGTCCTCGAATAAGGTCCGTTGGACTTTCCGCACTTCTTGGGGTACCTTAAATGATCAGTTTGCGCAACAACATGGGAAGGAAGGCATAATGTGCTTACCGGCATTCTTTCTCGCCCGCTTCTCAACAACATTGTGGAGTCGATCCTGACATTGACGCTTCGCCTTAAGCAAGTTGATATACATTTCTTCCCTATCCTTTCTCTTGCGAGACGCGACGGTCGTAGCAGGAGTTTTGGTCGAGGATGACTCGTTGGCTGTCTCCATGCCACTATTGACCTTTGCTGGAAGCTCCCATTCCTTTGCATCATCATTACCATCCTCAGGGTGAGCCATGGCAATATGTGATTGAAGCAGGCGAATACTTTGGAATGACGTCTCTGTGCAACCAGGCGATGGACAAATAACGAGATGCTGAACCTTAACATGATATATGAGGCCATCCCTTGTTGAGAAACTCGGTTGGTCGCAGCCAGCCCAGTTGCATAAATAAGTATGACAAGATTTGACGTGTGATTTGAGGTCTTTGTCAGACGAAAAGGCTTGCTGGCATTGAGGGGCGAGGCAGACGAAAGAAGGCGCCGAATTGTCAATGCTGTTAGTTCGCCCGACTCGACTCAATGGACTGGGACCTCTTGATCGGCCTCGGCCATTCCGGACGTTCAATGCATCTCCAACTTCAGTTGAAATAGATGAAAATATGGAACCAGTAGAAGAAAACGTATCGGCACTGATGCTTGAAATTGTACTCATCTCTCGCATATCCGGTCCATCAGCCCAGTTGGTATAGGGCTCCAGGCCCAAGTCCAGCTTGGTAGGGGATGCAGAGGGATAACAGTCAATATTGAAATCAGATTGGATTGATTGAATAGGCTGCCTGCAGAAGTCAAAGTTCAAAAGATCAAGTGAGGCGGCAGTCTTTGGCGCCGGCAAACCAGTTGAGGCCGGTGTCGTCGGAGGCGTCGATATTGCTTGAACAGTCCGATGCCGGGCTGAGAGTGCTGTGGGGCCGAGGCTGTGACCATTGAATTGAACGGCCCCGCGGCGATGGTCCTTGCGCCTGAGGTTGTTCATTGTATACATAAGGGGAGCACAATGGCTTTGTGAGGCGGACGATCAAGGGAAATCAGACCAAGGAATTCTTTGGAAGTCAGATAAGGAATGAGAAAATGCGAAACATTCGCGACTGGGGCCTTCCTGGGTCAAATGCCAACAGCGGTTGCCTCGAGAAAGCCCGCTGGCGGCCTCTGGTAGGGTTGGGCGAACCATTGTATCTGCCCAGGAAGGAATACCACCTTCATTAGCGTAAGACAGCACAAGGAACTGGTGGTAAGGCTGACTGGACTTAGGCACCTATGCAAAAATGTGCGGATACCGTTGGCTCAATTGAAGAGAGGCAATGCGAATAATAGCAGCCAAGTCTAATAATCACTAATGAATCAATATTGCTGCACTTGCTTTGTTTCGAAGCTGATATTTGCCTTGACGTGTGTTTACTGAGATGTGCTGGTACCTAGGACTTTTGGCCCCCAATGTGTTCAACCCCTCCCTGTTCGAAGGATCTCAGACAGGGACCTTATTCTTTTCTTTCAGTTAGACCATATGACATCTTGGCCAATTATATGTAAAGTGGATTTTGTGATTTCCTGGCCCTGGAGAGTCATCAAGGGCAGTCAGTATAAGTATTCAATTGCTAAGACCAACGCTGGAAAACGATTGAATTTACCCAGGTAATGCTACCTGGGTAATATCTAAAGAATATATAAGAATAGATGTATCCTAAGAAATAGAACTGTAATAACCCAGCTGACCAAGATTGTAGTAGCATGATTAACATGGAAGGTGTTTTCTATTCATATATGTATTGTAGCGCTGTGCTTCATGTAACCTAAGCTTTTGCAAGTTGGAAGATTTCTTTTCTATGCTACTCCAGTTCTTCGACCAAGTATTCATTACAAGTTATGTACTTTTATTACAACCAGCTTGGCCCCGTTTATAAACCCTCGTAAAGACCTTCAACTACGTCACTGAGCATCCTGAGCCCATAGAACTTCGCCACCCTTTTCATAACCCCGAGTTTCTTGTTGACATCCTGTCGTGATACTACTTCTTTCCATTCTCCACTGCAAGTACAGTGTTCCATAAAGTCATTTAGTCTCAGTGCACCGCACCGGACACATTTGAGATCCTGTGTCGTCCATTCTACGACCCAGCTCTCTACAATGCCTAGCAATCGCTCTTCTATAGCAACACGGTCAAATTCGGTGCCGCAGAAGCCGCAGCGCCAAGCAGCGCCTTCGCCGAATAGATCTTCGTCTCTGCATAGATCCAGATCTCGCATCATAGTGCAGCTATCACAGGATATCTGAGGAAGGCGTAGGCTTTCTGACGGGTTGGTGAAGGTGCCATCCTTCGAGAACTCGCGAACCTCAAACAGCGCAAGAAGCTCCTTTCGAAGTAATCGAGCTTCGAGGGTGATGTTCTTGTCGAGCGAGAGAACTTGCATGAGTGACTTGACAAGCTCGAGAATGGGGTTGCGCGAGTTGAGGTGAGAGCCAGGAAGAACGGGGAATGTGTAGTCCTGAGCGAGCTCAGGATGGAGTAGCTCACGCTTCTGTTTGCTGAGCAGGCCAACAATGTCCTTCTTGAGCGGTTTCTCGAACGCCTTACCCGAGATGATCTGGCCTTCGTGGTCCTCCAGGCCCTTGCTTGGTAACTGCGTTAGGCGTGGTGTGGCATCAGGGTCGCCGTTATGTGGCCTCTTGAGCTGGTGCATGAGCTGAATGAACTCAATCACCCAGTCCTGAAACGTTGGCTGAAGTCGGACAGGTAAGAATGTTGCCATTTGCCAATGCATGACAGTCTCAAGGTTCTGCTCCTCAGCCTCAATAACCTCCTGACAAGCTTTGCCCCCGTAGTTAAACTCATCGTACCAAACAAGATAGTCCCAGTACTCCTTGATCTCTAAGTCGATGAAGTGGAAGAGTGGCTTGCTCTTGATCGACTTGATGATATACTGACTGTAGGCATATGCGTTGCCTACCTCGGCCTTTGTGGTTTGAAGAATGAGACGGTTGGCGTTGGCGAAAATGACCTGGGATCCCACTCGACGGAAATCAGCCATGAGCTGCTGGAAGGCCTTGCGAGACATCATTTGCACATAGTAGTGCAGGGCTCGATCATACATGAATGAATCAGGATTCTCAACCCAGCGGACCAGATGTTGCACCAGGACATCAGCCATGGTACTTCCGCGGCAAGCTTCTGTCCACCACGCCTTGACCATTTCTCGCAGCACGAGAACACCAGCATTGGCAAAGGCGTTCTCGGAAGCGAGCGTCTCAGAATCGTCAGCGGCAGGGTTAAACGAGACTGAGTCAGCACCCTCCAATTCATTGATAAGAGATGAAGTCAATATGGTGTTGATAGCTAGATTTCGAACGTCAAGGTCGATGCAAACAGACGAGAATGTCCCTGGATTGTTGACATTTGGCATTTTGACTGTATCGAGGGGCCCAAGAAGATCGTCCTTTTCATATCCAGCATGATCAGGACGAGCGCCAGGAGACCACCAAAGCACGACCCCGTTGGCTTGAAGACGTCGTGCATAAGCAATGTCGATTAAGAATCGGGGGTCATCACGCTCCAAATTGCATAGAGGAACATCACCGTAGCGCGCCAAAGCTGTCAGGTGCAAAATCCACGATCCAAGGCCCAGATAATGACCAACAAGGCGCTTGGCAATAAGAGACTGCCAACCCAGAGGAGGCAATGAGCTGTCCGCAACATTGTATTTCAAAGGAAGAACTGGGAATTCTCCAAGAATAGGGACATCATGAATAAGTAGCTTGCGCTGAGAGGATTGAATTACCATCATCTGCGGTCGCGGCTCGTCTTTGTGCATCTTCTTGACAACATCGCCGATTTCAAGATGAGCCTTGCGTCGGGTAGTCACTTGCGTGATCTTGATGTGTAGCTTCTCCTGGTAGGTGAAGCAGTCCTGCCAATTCGTACCAGCTGCTTCCTCATGCCGTCTAGCAAGCATTTCGGAATACATTCTGCTAATATTGGGAAGATCTTGGCCACTGTCCTTGCTCTTCTGTAGAATGACCACGTGAGCTTGGTCATTGGTGGTTGAGAAGATACCAAAAATCTGCCGTTCACCAGCCGTGATGTGGGAAATGTAGATATAAGCCAGAGGGGATGTCTCGAGGTATGTCCGTGTTTTGACGGGTCGCTTTAGACCCGCTAAGTCGAAGCCTTGCTCAAGACCCTTTCCAAGCACAGCATGTTGTCTTGCGTCGATAGTACATTGGTTTCCAAGACGCAAGACAGCCCGGATGTTCAGGGGCACTTGCTTCTCGTAAACTCCCTCAACACTAGGATGATTGAAGAGTAGAGAGAATTTTTCACTTTCATTGAAGTAGATATCTTCCGATACAGTCAACTTGAAAAGATGGCTAGAAGGATGGCCGTTAGGTAAAGTATAGTTGACTTGTTCAACTTCACAGCCGTCCACTTCAACATCGGGGAGATCCTTACTCTTGAGGTTGAGGAAGACTTGTCGAGGAACATTAACCTTGAGCGTGTGGACCTTGGCATCAATTAAAACGTAGGCCATGACAATACCAGGGGTCTCGGTTGCTTTGAGGTGCAAGACCTGCCATGTGCTCATGTAGGTAGTGTGAGCCTGTTTCATGAATGTTTGCTGGAGATTGTTGACTGCATGGCCTCTTCTATCGCCGAACAACTGTCGCCGCCGGATTCTGGCCTGCTTCTGTAACTTCCACTTCTTCTTTTGGTACATCAAGAAAGCCTCGTAGTTCTCCGAAGCACTAGGCATAACATCGGGAAGTGCAGACATGGGATCAGGATTCTCAGATGGCTCGGGAGATTTGCGTTTTTGTGTTGTAGTGGGAGCCTGAGATGAGGCAATAGCTGCGTTAACTTGCTTGGGCTTTAGAAGCTTGCTACCAAAATCTTCCACATCGTCCAGTCGGGCACCATTGATGTTGGTGATGGCTTCTAGTGGACTTTTCTTGAACAGGTCGGTGAGCTTCTTCTGCTTTAACTTGTCATCCTTGATGTTGATTCTCCGTTGAAGCCAGTCGGGGTGTGGTACTCGAGGGACTGGATTGCGGACCCTCTGGAGAGCAGCAGGAATGGTGATCAGCTTCTGAATAACAGAGCCTAATCGCTCCAGATAATAATCCCAATCCAGCAGCGCACGAGGGTCGGTGTCAGTAGGCTCCTCCTTTAACCATTTTTTCAGATATGTTCGCTTGACAGACTCCTCTGCAGAGAAGATAGCAACCGGGACAGCACGTTCTGTAACAGGTGCATTCTTAGGTCGAGCGCAGATAATAAATTTGCAATTCAATCCCTTGTCCTTGACCATCTGCTCACCCAAGAAGTCTGCCAGACGCTTGGCAGTGGTGATACTGGTCGATTTCTGGTTTCCGTATTCTTCCAAGGTTTTGGACATGCTCCGATTCTCGGAAATAAGCTCCATCAGTTCCTCATCTGCCAATGTCGTTCCCTTGCTGTGCAAGACATCCAGCCATCGGTTGGCAACCTTGGCGACAGCTCCGTAACAATCAGCCAGCGTTTCTCCTTCGAGAAAGAACTTGAATATTTGTTGCTGGAAAATCTTGATGAGCTTCAGCTCACCACGACGCTTCACCTCGAAACCCTTCAGTTCAGCAAGACTGCCGTCGTCGTTGAAAACAGCATATCGTTTTTTTAAGTTCTTGTCCTCCTCCTTTGACGTTGGCAGAACCATGGCTTTGTATGGACCATCGACCTCGAAGAAGATCGAGTTGTCGCTGTGTGTCTCATACTTATGGGTCTTCTTGTCGACAAGTGTCTGGTATTGATGGTTCGTGAACTTGGCATGAACGTGGTGGTTAAGCATGACACAGGGATATGAGATGTTGAGCTTCTTTCCGCCTTTAATTTTGAATGAGAAGTTTTCGGGAAATGTTGCAGGAAGCATACACCAAATACCGTCAGTATCCAGTTCCAGAGGTCGTCCAAGTCGTTCGACAAGTTGCCGGGCCATTTGAATAATGTGAGCACCTGTCAAACAAGTAACACCAGCCATTTCGAGTGAGTACCAGCGAGATCCCTTCCTCATGACGTAGCCATAGAATGAATTCAGAATAACCTTGTGCGCCAGTTGCAGTGAGTCGTACAGAATGATCATCTTTTTTGCAGCATCCACTTCACTTTGGGCAGCACCAGCAGACTGCAAAGATGATGTTTTTCCTTTCCATACCTTGGCCTTGCCCTTGTAATCATATCGACGATCACGGAAGTCTCGTACCGTGTTGATGTAGAAAGGGTTCTCTCGCTGACAAATGATTGCTTCTCGTACGATAGTTGTAGAATCATGGATTTTGTGGTAAACCTTCTGAGAATATAGTTGAAGACGTTTTCGCACAAGATTTGCTTGCTCATCCACACTCAGATCCTGAAACGTTCGCATGGGAGAACTGGGGTACTTCCCGGGGAACTTTTCGTTCTCGAGTGCGTGCCGAATCATGTTGTATTCGTCTCGTTTCGCGGGGATATATTCACCTCTCCAAGCCCAAGGCAACCTTCTATCACATGTCTTTCCGGGTCGATTGAAGTCGCATGCAGCGCAGTCAGACTCTTGAATCATTGAATCAGGCTGTAAACGGTTGGTTGTCATGATGTTGGGATACATGGAGGCGACATCAAGGTGGTAGATCAGGGGCTTTTCGTTACGATTTGGCGTTTCCTTGAGCTTATTCAATCTCTCGACGATCTGAGCTTTGACCTCGTCGTAGTTCTCCACGTCGTCAAAATTCTTGTTCTCTTCCACCGTAATTACGAACTTCAGGGCTGCATCTAGATCGCCCAGAAGCTCGTCAATAGCTCCGGGGTCAACAGCGAAGTCCACAGGAATATCTGCTCGAAATACTCCAGCTTCGATACTTTCGACGTGACCACCAACGTAGGTTTCTGAGTCGAGCAGATGCCCATCCCAGAAAGCTTCCTTCGGTGTAATGTACTTGTTTGGGAGCACGATTTCTCTTTGATATGCTTGCACCATCAGCAGCATCTCGCAGAGCGTACCAGTTCCCTTTCTCAATACTTCATCACCGCTCAGCGGCAGAATCGTACAGAGAGAGAAAATAAAGGGGTGGACATATTTCATGTAAAGGTAGTATGTTGCAACAGCATCAGAGACGGAGTATTCGGCGAGCGTTTGAGGTCGTTCAGTTGCATAGGGTGTCATTAACTCAGGATCGAGTTCGTCTGGGTCGTATCCGAGCTTTGCAACTGTGACGGCTTTCAAGCCACGAGAACCTTGGGGAAGATATGAATCTCGGTTGACCCAATGGAAACAGTCCATGTGCACGCTGTAGTTACACTTGTACTGATCCTCACTGTCCTTTTTCCATCCGATCTCTTGGTACATATCAATTCCATTGATACTAGCCCTCGCTTCCACAAAAGGCCAATCGAAAAAGTCACCGTTGTAAGTCGCAATGACGGTTGGTCGCGCCTCTTTGATGTGAAGGAAGAATCTCTCGATAACGGCCTTTTCATCGGGTTCATTGAAAATCATAAAAGGGCCCGGGTATTCTGGTTTAGGTGTATAGTCGAAGTCGCCAATGTCCTCGGAAAGAATTTGACGATTTGTAATTAAGAACCCTTGGCCATCGATCATGTATGAAATCATGATAATCTGATCGGTGGCAGCATCAGGGAATTTGAGAGGTAGCTTTGATGTTTCAATGTCATAAGCCATCACTACAGGTTCCGCCGGCAACGATCTCTCCTCGTTGGGGTAGACTTTGGTGACGCCATGCTTGGCTTCAACAAAGTACCATTTTCCGGCTCGTATATCTGTATGTCATTGTAAGCAGGTGGTTAACAGAAGCGAAAGCACAATAAAGGACGAATAAGGCAACAATCAGGGCAATGGTGAATAGTGGTCTCATGGCCTGTAAGGCTCTGAAGTAGCAAATACTTGGTTGCAAACATCATGTAAAGCATGTGGAAAAGGAGTTGGCGAGCAAATAAGAAACCTACCCAAATCTATCATTACTCGTACATGGTATGGAACATCGTATTCTCTTATATCGACAATAAAGTCGCTCGCATCGGAAAGTGCACTGTTCATGTTTCTATCGTCGTCTCGTGAATCATCAAAAAGGTCGAAGTCACCATTCCCACTTCTGCTTCGTATTAGCTTGGCTGTGCAGATTTTGAGGATAGCACTTACGTTGCAACTTCGGCATAAGCATCCATGGCATTCATATTCTTCTTGTTCTTTTCCGCAATGGGCATGATATCTTTCCTCGCAGCCATGAGGTCGTTGACATTGGCAAATCTTAGCTCAAGGAATGTCCTTCGATAGCCGAGCAAGTGATTAGGCATGTTGAGATCATCCTTCTCAACTCGTCGAATCGACTTGACGACGCCACCTCCAGCAACTCTCTTGACCCATTCCTCAACCTCGGACTCATGGCCCTTCTTGGCGGCAATCAAGAAGTAGGGATCGAATTCCACTGTGGCCTTGAATGTCGAACCGTCTTCTTCGATGAAGTAACAGTCGACAGCGGCCCGACCACCTGGTATCCGTTCGTCTTCGATCGATGTGGGTTTGATGTTGACCAGCCATCCTTCTCTCTTCTTTCCGCTCTCATAACGCGCAAAGCCCATGTTCTCGTCGATGCTGTGTGCCAACCGTGTTCTCTCCCATTTCTCGTCTGCCGATGTGGCCTCGTTTCTCGACGAGGCCGCGAATGTGCGTGTACGGCTACCATGGTAGGCAATCTTTCCTCCTCGACGGAAGCCCTTTTGAGGGCGACGAAGACTTGTGTTAGGCATTAGGAGTGTTCTGGGGGAGAAGCTCCCCAAAAGGAGGGTGGTTTAACGGGCCGTTGACGATATGAAGAGGTAAATAGTCGGCTATAGAGAAGTTAATTGCAGAATAGAAGCCAGAAAGAAAGGAGAATAAATAGCCGAGCAAAAAAGTTGACTGAAAAGTCAACAATGAGCGGATATCTGTGGGAACAAGTAATGAAGGGCGTCCCTAAAACCTCGACCGAGATTGGATAAATTGACATTGACAACGAAACGCGTTGAGACGCGCCTTCGCGACGCGGCGGCACCCACTTAAGTTTAATAGGCATTCGACGGAGCAACGGCATGACGGCGGGTGCACGGGCCATCAAAGATACCGATGCAAGCCTTGCTTGTCAAGCGTCATCGGCCTTGTCCCACGTGCTTCTGTAGAAAGTCGACTTTTGGCTGTGCCAATTCGTTCATGATACCAATTGTGTCGCAATTATAGCCAGGAATGGCTTCAAATCCACAGGATGGGCAACCGGGACCCGGCGACAAGACTCTACATGTCTGGTCGAAGCCCATAGAGCAAAATGAAGCTGCTGCAGGCACTGGCGAAAATGGTGCGACATCGACGAATAACCGACCAACTATTTCAGAGGCTGTTTCTATGATCAAGAAGGACGACTTTGCAAATGTTGCGAATACTCCATGTGCACGACAAGGCTTTATCACGGGAATTGCATCTGGGGCTGGTGTGGGAGGATTGAGGTTCGTCCTCAGAGGTGAGTCTGATATGGTGAACCTTTCAGTATAGGACACGGGCTAAGGGAAGTTCAGGAAACCCTGGCAACGCTGCGAACTGGGCCGTTGGCATCTTTGTCCTCGGAAGCATGGCATCCTACGAATGGTGTCAATATCTACGCCGCGAGGAACGTCGACAGATGAAGCGACATATCGAAGTAGTGTCGGAGAATAGGAGGGAGCAGGCAAGGAAGATACAAGAGGCACGACGGGAGCACGACAAGCTGGAGGCTGAAAAGAAGTTGACGGAAAAGCCATGGTATAAGGTCTGGTGACCATGAGGTTGGGCCCCTTGCTTCTGCCATGTACTATTTGTGTGTAAGAGTATACATCTTGAGCATTGGGCATAATTTGTACATTAAATCCCAAATGTAAAAACGCAAATTTGAACGGAAAGACAAGTATATGAAGTGTTTGCATGAACTCGGTACCAAATCGCACTGATGTGTGATCTCTTGAAGATCAGGGTATAAAACCGGCTTGTCGAGGCCTTTGTATCCTCTAGCAATCCTTTCAACCTCCACCAAACGTAAGACACTAAGAAGTCATCATAATATTGTGTGCAGTACTCGAGACGCCGCTTTCTTTGACTCGCCAATAAAAATGACAAACGCCAGCGCAATCATCAAAATGTCTATGCCACCCTGAGCGTCCAATCCCGCCTGCCCCCAAGCCTAATACGTTCCAAATAATCCCATTATCCTGTAGTGATACTAATTGTTGAAGCCTCCGTTTCCGTGAACCTGACCTTCCTCGGCGGCGACTGCTCCTCTGACCTTCCGAACTTGACTCCCGAACCATGGCCTCGTCGTTGATTACGCCGGGACCGTGCCTCGCTCTCCTCTCGTTTTCGATACTCTGCCATTTGCTGCCTCCGCTTCAAGGCGCGCGCTTGCGCAAGAGCTGGTGTTGGTTTGAATCCGATACCATTGATTCCAATACCGTCATCATCCTCATCGTCAGGATCGTAAATAGTGATTTCGTCTTCGTGCCACGTTAGTGCGGCTCTCACGGGGTCGACTATCCGGACCTCCTCCTCGTCTGGGTCATCGAAAGGCCGCCTGGATGGACGTTTCATGCGGAGGGGTGGAGATCCAGTTCTCTTCTTGACCCTTGATTTCGACTCAGATAGTCTGTTGATAGATGGGTACGCATGATGCAAGCTCTCATGGGCTTGCTTTTGAGTTTGATGTGGCCGTAGCTCTTCTTGCATATGAATCTTTGGGGGTTGCAGGGGTTCGTTAGAGGGCAAAACAGACTTGCCATCTAGGTCGACAATTTGTTGGACGGTCGGAGTCGTATCTGCCTCACCCATGACCTCATCAGGCCTCTGGCGCTTCCTCATAGACTCGCCCTCATCCATGAAGTTATCACTGTCTTCACTTCTGACTGCTGCCCCGCCCCCACTTTCCAACGCGAGGCCGCGGAACCTGTGGACAAGGACCCTTGATCGTGAGCTATCGCTGCCATCTTCTGTATCTTCTGAAGCTGGAGCTGAAGATGATCGAGGGTCGTGCACAAAGGTGAACTGTATTGGCTGTGCCCAAGTTTCTTCTCCGCGCTTGCGTTTTGGGGTGCTAGAGGTGTTTGCTGACGCGGTGGCCATGGCCATTATTCATTGCTTGAGAAATCAAAGGTGGGCTGGGTCCAGAATCTAGTATCGTCGAGTCCAAAGTGGAGGAGCTTAGTTGAGTGAGGCGCTTTACTACCCAGGAGGTAGGTAGCAAGGAAGGATCTCCAGTTTGGGAAGGCTGAGGTTGAGTCGATGGCACTTGAGCTTTGGGTTTGGTTGCGCAAGCCCCTTGCTACTTGTTACCCTACCTTACTTAACTTACAGTACCTCACTAGTAAACGAAAAAAAGAAGTACAAGGAGGGAATGTGACATGAGGTCAGGTACAGTATTCCAATTGGACCTTTAACTTCGTCTTTGAAAAATGATAGGTAATGATGATATTACTGTATGGACTGCGTGACTACAAATACAAAGCCAGTTGGGTTGCAGAAAGATCGGGATTAAGGTAAGGGTGTCATAAAGCTTAGGATAATTTACTCTACGCTTTAGGGCCTAAATGTCTAATTATTTATGTCAGTAGGCTCTGGTGTCCTAATTATTTTCTAGATCACCTGAAAGCCAAGGTCGGTCTGTAAGAGCCTCGTGATTAACCGCAAATTCAGCGTCACATTTCACGCTCGATCTGGTTGGACCAGCATCGTATCGTAGATCTGCCGCTGATCGCCGTGTCTCAGATGTTCACGGCATTAAAATTGTGACATGACCAGCTTGAGTAGAAATAAAATAAAAATATACAGTTGTTTTCTATAAACTTGATACTATGTAAGAACAACCTGGCTACGCCCAAGCAGACTAACGGAATGCCGGATGCGGCGTAGTTTAGAACTCCCCAAACCCATAGCTACCCCAACGCCATTATTTCCCCATATCAAACCACCACAACACCACTAATGCCAGATCTCAGGCCACCGTATCCATTCCTTTATGGCTTTGCGTGTCCAATCTGGCAATGGGGTATTTGAATAACAGTGCTATTACTCCTCGCTAAATTTGATGTAGATGAAAATCCTGGAACGAATGATCCTCATTTGAACGGCCATGACAAAAACAACACTGACCAAAACTGTTGGTCTATTGGCAGCGGAATACAAGATGTTGGATTTTATACGTTGTGGATGGCCTGTACTATGTCAGATAACATATATCATTGGCGCAAAAAGTGCGAAAACCTACTCGAAGCATCTTCGACCTTGCGCCGACGGTATCAATGCCCAATTGCTGCAAGTCCTCATCTTCTAGACGCGATACTTGAGCTGGAGACATGCCCATCAGGCACCTTTCATACTTGTGCAACCTCAAAGCTCGAAGCCATTTGGCAACCCATCGAGGATCCTGAGAGTTGTGTGGAAACACCGGCATAATCCATTTTGGCTTTACTGGTGGTTGAATAATGAGTTCTTCTTGTTGCCTCCATAGCTCTCGCTTGCGATCCTTGAGTGCTTGGATCATGGGCTCGATTTCTCTCAGACTTGGTAGTTCAGCAATAGAGTGGAGGGCAGATGATCGCTCATTGTCGTCCAACACCGAGAACCAGGTTCTGATTATGCCCATCTCATCTCCAATTTTTCCGGTTTCTCTTACAGGAGATGAGGAATGGCGATGGAAGGAAAGTGAAGCAGAACTTGAAGTTGGCGATCCCGAGTAAGAACTCGATAGACTGGAAGAGTATGAAGACATGACGCTGAAGAGCTGCTGCGTATAGTTCGTAACGCCAGAATAATGATGAAAATTAAATACAAAAACAAGAGGATACTTCGCTTTCAAATATTGAATTTGACTTGTAAAGCACTGGCGAAGCTCGCAACAGTCTTGTATGTGTGGATGGATCTGTGGCGTGGTCGATCTGACGGCGACCGGGGCCGCTTGGAAATAAATCACCTCAGGTCATAAGTTGGTTGGAGCTGGATTGAGCATGTATTTATTAAGGCACTCTCCCAGATGTGAATAGGCCACCATTCTCGTCTCAGGCCGCCCTGACTTTTGCAACCAACGTTCGATCCCCTATGTAATCACAGATCCATTACGGGCCTTCTGGTACGGCACCTCAACAATTTCGACCAACTCACTCGTGATAGTGGCAAGATGTTCACAGACACAAAGACCATATTTTTCTTTTATTCCATCATGAGTGTTCTATGTGAGAATTTCTTGAATCTGTGTGATGAGAAAGATATGAGCAAGTTATTTTGCCTTGGTGGCTCCTCCACTACTACTCATACACCAAATGCCGGCCGCGGCCCCAGATAGTCATCCTGGTTAAGTACAACATCGTGCAGATTCAGTATCATTTAGGCTTGGATCACTCCTGGCTACCCTGTCTGCCTCTTTGGGTAAAGCACTGCTACTTGAAACATGATGCCTTTAACGCTGCGGCTGAACTCGATCCCAGCTCAGATGTGATACAAGTCTTGTAAGTGGAGGGGCATCACCAGAAACTAACTGTTGGCAGCCACCTTAATCGACAATATAACTCAACCTAGTTGGCCAGATGTCTTTGATGTTGTCCATTGCCATCACCCTGGCGAGTCATCTAGAAACAGATCATATTTTATCACACAACGGTTGAGACATTAGGTCACCCTATATCCTCCCTCATGAGTTGAAATGGCCTGTGTTGTTTGGTTGTTTGGTTGGGTTTGGACTGGGTTTCTGATGACATGATTCGAAGACGCTTTCTGGTGGTTGATTATGCCATATAAGACCTCCTCGCCACGTTGAATAAAAGCATGTTATAAATGGTCAAAGCATCCCATATATGGTGTGTTTGATCATGCCAAAAAAAAAACGGCAGGTCATAATCAAGACAATCTACAGGGCGACGTGAAACTCCAATCACGGGCATCACCATAGAACTCGCATCGCTGGATAAATTCAACATAAAAGTGCTTTTACGGGTATCGCTTAACAAATCCACTATGAAACACATATGTATCTCAACGCTCCATCCAAACAATCCGCTAATATCTAACCACAGCAAACTGTCGTCTCCTCGATTCCCTTGGCCTTATCCTCAGGACCATTCAATCCCTCAAGATCGATTCTCACAACCAACCAGTCACAGAAGAATTTCCCCAAGCCACTGCCAAAGAATATACAGATGATGACGTAGCCATTGAAGTACATAGCCAACAACATGATGATGTAGGCGCCGCCAAAGGTAACAGCGTGAATGAATGCGCGGATGAGTTGCTGTATAGGTGAAGCGCGGTATGTAAGTGCTTGGCGTGTAGGGACAACAGCACCTGTGCAACCTTGGGCAGCAAGAGCAACGCTGTGAGTTGAGGCTTGACGTTGGAAACCGCGCTGAAGAAGAGCATCGTATTCTTTGCCCATACGGCGGAAGAACTCGACGAGGATGACGAGGAGAATAACACCGATACAAGTAGCGGCCATCATGCCTTGATTCTTGATTTGCCATGATGAAGCGAGGAAGCATGCGTCAATTGTGTTCCAATTCCACAGCATCTGAGATTTGTTAGATAATGGTAAACTGGACGTTTGATAGAGATTCTTACATCCACCTTGCAGGCAGTGCCGTTGCCGCCCATGCTTCCGTGATCCATTATGAGTAGTTTCGTAGATGTTGTCACTTGACTTGCAATTGTAGTGGCGATGGATGATAAAACGCTCGAGTTGTTACAAGAATATGATGTGTTGAACCAGATGAACCAGAGAGTGGCAGGTTGAGGAGATAAGTACAACAAATATCAAAGGGTTGAGGTCCCGCTGAGAATGATTGCGCTGGTTACAATACTTGTGAGACCACCGGAGAATTAAGAAGCGACATAAGCGCAGGAATTAAGGTCAAAGTTTAAGGTTCCGCCGCAGGATGGGAGAGATCTTAATAACGAGATATTATTCCATCACCATAACCCGCAGTAATGCCCAAATCTAGAGCCGGAAACCCTCGAATTCCGGTCTATCCCAAGGTTGGCCGAGCTTCGGTGGATTCCTCCGGTGGAGTCGGGTGTCGCGCGGCCCCACTATCAATGAAGATCCTGGTAAAACGTGCTCATTCCTGCTCAACTTGTCTCAACTGGGCTCAATTCGTCTCGACTGCGTATGTTTCCCTTTATCTCAGGGTATCATTTCTTCATCAAGGTGGTTCTGGCCAATGTTTAAGGGGATATTTTGAGCAAGTAATCAGGAAACAATTACTCGATATGGCCTGGATCCCGGCGCCAAGCCGACCTTATTATCACCTCGTACCCGATTATCTCAGACTTCAAACATGCTCATGGTCAAAGTCGTGGCGGCGGTTGGTTCTTTGGTGGAGACTCAGCCTACGGGTCGATTCTTATTTGTATCTAATGGCATCACGTCCTTTACTCGCCTGCTCTGTAACTAGTCTTGACACTTGTCAGTTCATCTCTTCTCTTGGTTCTGGATGGGACTTGGCTTCAGATCGTCCTCTACTTGATCTGTTGTCTCATGAGACTACAAGAAGACCAATTGCACCTTTATATATCTTTTCTGTCTTTCACATATCGGCACAATAATCCCAACCATCACAATGGCGTCCCTCAGCGAGCTAAATGCTCGCCACATCCAAAACATGAGCGAAGCCAAAACTCTAGAACCTCACTGGGGATATGCTGATCGCGCTCTTCCTTGCACAAACGACAAAGGTTCTTGCGAGTATCTCGACCTCGTCTATTACGCCCACGATCTGGGTATGCTCTACTCCGGAATCATTTGGGCTACTATTCTCGCCATCTTCTTCCTTTGGGGTATTTTTCGATATGTCAGCAAGCCCTCATCACCCGCTATTGCTCTTGGAGTGAGCTCCAAGGCCGGTCTTACCAAGGCTCGCAACAGTATCAGTTCCTTTACACGCCAATATCTCCTCCCAGATGCTTGCCGTACTATCTTTGGCCGAACCACTCGCTTCCAAGCTGCTGTCATGCTGTCGCTCGTTGGATATCTCACCGTCTGGAGCTTTGTTGGTATGACTTATGAGAAATGGGTCACTCCTGTTAAAAACATGCCTGGAGTCTACAACACTCGAACTACTCTCGGCCCTTGGTCTGATCGAATTGGTATCCTTGCATATGCTCTTACGCCTCTATCTGTTTTGCTGGCCAGCAGAGAATCGATCCTTTCTCTCATCACCGGTGTACCCTACCAGAGCTTCATGTTTCTTCATCGCTGGTTGGGCTACCTCATTTTCCTGCAGGGTTCCCTTCACACCATAGCCTGGTGCATTGTAGAGGTCAAACTGTACCAGCCTCAGCCTTCGGTTGGCGCCGAGTGGATTGTTCAGGAGTACATGATCTGGGGTGTTGTGGCCATGATTTTATTGTTCCTCATGTTCATCGGTAGCACCCCCTGGGGAATCCGAGCAACAGGCTACGAATTCTTCCGCAAGTCTCACTACGCCCTGGCCATGGTTTATATCGGTGCCTGCTGGGGCCACTGGAAGCAGCTCAAGTGCTTCTTGCTCCCATCTCTCCTGTTCTGGTTCGCTGATCGAGGATTCCGACTTCTTCGAACCGCGTACCTGCATTATCACCATCTCCCCTCAGGTAATATGGGTTTTCAGGCTGCGCAAGCTGTCATCACTCGGTTCCCAGACCCCGAGCACGGCGACATTCTGCGACTGGACCTTGAGAACGACCAGGACCCTTGGCAGATTGGCCAACACTATTTCCTCTGTTTCACCGAAAGCAGCATCTGGCAATCTCATCCCTTTACCCCTATCAATGCTCCCATAACTGAGAAGGGCCTTGTGAAGCACTCATACATTATGCGCGCCAAACAGGGTGAAACCAAGAAGATGGCTGAACTGGCTGCTAGGAAGTTCCAGGGCCCCGAAAAGACTACTACATCTGTAATCCTTACCGGCGCCTATGGTGAAACCACAATGGATCATGTTGCCCCCGACATCAACATCATCTGCATAGCAGGTGGCACTGGTATCGCCTATGTTCTACCTGTCCTCCTCGAACTAGCACGATCACCCGTATCACGAGACCGCAAGATTGAGCTCATCTGGGCCATCCGCCACGCCGCTGATGCTGAATGGATTCAAGAGGAAATGGGTCTTTTGCAACAGGCCCGAAAGGCCCTCAACCTCAAGATCCGAGTCTACGCGACGCGAGACTCCAGCAGCAGTTCTCAGCTTCAAGTGAATGATGAGAAGGATGCCACAGATACTACCAAGCCAGTCGGCTCATCGTCATCGTCAGACGTGGTAGAGGAGGGCTGTGCCTGCGGCACTGATGTCCCTGTTGCTAAGATCGGAAACGGCACTGTTGACGAGGACCGACATCCTAACCTCCCCAAGCTCATCAACGAATTTGTGAGCAACACCATCACTGGTCCCACGACAGTCTTTGCCAGTGGCCCTGGCGGAATGATCAGTGACCTCCGTACGATCGTGGCTGGGTGCAACTCCGGCAGTAAGGTTTGGAAGGGCAACGAGCGATTCGATGTCAAGCTTGTGTGTGACGATCGTCTGGAGTGGTAGAGTGTCTATTGGACGAGGAATGAAATATTAGCCGGAATTTTGTGTTTTGGAACGTTGAGATACCACCCGCGTCTAGCGACTTGCATTTTAGATGGCGTTATCAGGGATAGAAAAGAGTTGAAAATGTAGTTTTCGGATATATCGTCAACGTATGTAGCTGGTTCGTGGACAGCATCGTTGAACTTCAGAATGGCCTGTGCCTTTTAGATTAGCCTATTGTGATACTGGCTTGAGATGAGTTGAGTTTCAGTTTACTTACACAGCTAGTAACACCACAGGCCGTGGCTGCGGAACCCGTGGACCTGGCTCCATCACCATGTGGTACTCTAACTTGGACCTGTTGACGGCACATTCAGCTCCTTCACTGTATTACAATCATACGTAGTAGCTCATACAAATGAATAGTCCTACTGTACACTTCTACAAGGTTTTAAGCCTCAAATCTTGATTCAATACCAACTCCCACACAAGCCAGCTGCAGACAAACATCTCGCTACCTTACCTACAACCGCACCATTCAGTACGTGACATTATGGAGCGCCCATGACACACCCCGCACTCAAGTCACCACACACTCGGTCTAAGCTGGCCGAGTACCGCCGTCATGTCGTGGGATTCTCATTCTTGCATATTTGCCATGAAAAGACCCCGCGGCTCATGACCCCATTCTCATTGGCAGTTTAGCCTGAAGTGTCATGATGGGTCCCCTAGCTATCACATTTATCCCATATGTGCGGTCTGATGTTATGTTGCAGACGCAACTAAAGAGATAAAATTGGCCGCATCTCAAATCAGTTTATATCCGTCTAGTTGTTTATTTGTTCTTTTCAATTATCCTTGGCTCCGTTAACATAATATAAATACCACTTAAGACCCTTTCATATCCACCCATCATTAATACTCAACCACCCCGCATAAAAGACAGTGAGATTACCATCATCATCATCATTATGGCCAACGCTTCCATTTCTTTCCTGCCTCTCGGCGCAATTATTCAATCCTTCGTCGTCAACGGCATCAACATCGTTCAGGGCTTCCCTACGCAAGAAGACTATGAGAAGCACAATTCTCCCTACTTTGGCGTGACTGTCGGACGTGTCGCCAACCGTATCAAGGGTGCTCGCATCGACAGCCTCAATGGCAATGAGGTCACCCTTGCTGCCAACGACGGACAGAACCATCTTCATGGTGGCAAGGTTGGCTGGAGCAGCCGTGTCTGGGACGGCCCCAAGCCTGTTGGCATCCGTCAAATTCCAGGTATAGAGGGCCTCCAGGGCGGCGAGAGCGTTGCCTTTAAGCTCATCAGTGAAGATGGCGATGAGGGGTACCCTGGTACCGTTGAGGTCACTGTTACTTACACAACGGGCACACAAAAGGTTGACGGCAAAGACGTCACTATTCTCGCCATGGAATACGAGGCCAAGCTCGCCGGCGGTGCTGACGAGACCGTCATCAACATGACCAACCACTCTTACTTCAACCCCAGTGGAAAGGAGACCATCGCCGGCACAGATATTACCCTTCCTACAGCCAGCTACCTCGCTGTCGGCAACGATCTTATCCCTACGGGCAAGATTGAGTCCTTCCCCGGCGTTACTGCCAATAAGACTTTCACTCTTGGTCCTCAGGAGCCCAGCATCGACCACTGCTTCGTCCTCAATAAAGATCCTTCCTCTGTACCCCTCGACACTCGCAACCAGCCCCTCAACCTCAACGTCAAGGCTCACCACACTGGCTCCGGTGTTAACCTCGAGGTCTACAGCACTGAGCCAACTTTCCAGATCTATACTGGTTCTGGCATCAACGTGCCCGCTGTCAACGGCTTGCCTGCTCGTGGAGCTCGTGCTGGTTTCTGTTGTGAGCCTGCTCGTTACGTCAATGCCGCCAATGTACCTGAGTGGAAGAACCAGGTCCTTCTCAAGAAGGGCGACACATACGGTGCCAGAACCGTGTACAAGGCCTGGGCCGATTGAGTTGGGTAGCCGTCTAAAGATAATGAATATCAGTTGGATAATGGCTATTTCTTAACGCCTAGCTATTATAAGGTAATTGGAAAGTAAAATCAAACCATTGCCGTTCCCTAGACCCCGTGTTGTACAGATTTTCTCGTGACGTATCCCGTTGTCCCTAAATTACATGCCGCCCAGCCATGAACGGAAGAGTCATAAGCGTAGAATGCCACATACATAGATCTTACTCGGAATCGCTATCTTCATCACCCAGAAACGCAAGATCCGCCCTTACTCTCTTACGTCTCGCGGCATAAGTATCCTCGTCGTCGTCATCGTTCTCATCACCGTCGTTCTCCTCGGCGTCACTACCGCCGCTCTCAACGATCTTAGCGCTCTTGCTCTTGCTTCGACTTGCACGACCGCGTCCTTCTACACCCCAGAGGGCACTCATCTCCTGTGCAGACTCGACTTCAGCCAGAAGTTCCCGCCTCTCCTTGATTTCTCGGGCCTTTGCTTCTGAGAAGCGGCCGTCCATTCCGATGTCGGTCAACATCCGCTTAAGGTGTCGAATCTTCGCTTTAGCATCGTCGCCGTATTTCTTCAGTTCGTTGTGCCAAAGCTTTCGAACACCGCATTTCGTAAGTTGACCCTGCAGTCTTTTGATTTCCTCGGTGTTAGGGTCATCAGATGTCGTGACCTTCTTGTGAGCGGCCTTTGGTGCCTTTGCTGGCTTGTTTCCCGTTTCCTTCTTCTCTTTCTTGCGTTTGGGCTTCACTGGTTCATCAATGACATCTGAATATTCTTCTTCCTCGTCAACAGCTGGATTCCCCTCGTCTTGTTTAGATGCATTTCCCTCCTCGTCTGAGTCTTGTGGTTTTGTTGGAGTAGTTGCCTTGTCACTAGTCGGCTTGTCGTTCTCAGCCTCATCGGCCTCTTGCACAGGGGCTTCGGTATCAGAATTAATAGCGTCGCTCCCATCCTCGTTATCGGACTCAATTGTCTTGGACTTTCGTTTTGGAGCAGCCTTCTTTGGCACCGCTCGTTTCCGCTTCTTCTGTGGTTTCTCCTCTTCGCTGAATTCGCTCAATTCGCTGAGCTCACTTGATTCACTAGGCTTAGACTCGACATCATACTCTTCCACCTTCTTGGAGGCTTTCTTTGACTTTGGTTTGGGCTTTGGCTTTGGTTTCGATGCGCGCTTCTGGCGCTTGGGCTTTGGTTCTGGAGATTCGACATCTGGAGAAGAGCGTTTCAGGCCAACACTCTTCTCATCCTCTCCATCCGAGCCTGCTCCATTCTTGTTGTCTGGAACCCACCCCTCCATGAGTTTCTCCTAGATCTTATATAAGTTCGTGAGGTGACACAGCAAGTGTGAGTAAAACATACCGCTCGCTCTTTAATCAGAGTTTTGCTTTTCTGCTTCCACTCCGAACTCAATAGGAAGCCTTCTTCAAGGCCAAGAATCTCTTCGGCCTGTTTGCGAACTTTGTTCACTGAGGTCTCATCTGGCGAAGCTTGATAGACTTGGTAAGTGGTATCGAGTAGTACCTTCTCGATTTCATCATCTGAAGGCGCCATGGTTGAGTTTACTCGGGGATGCTGTCGGAAGATGAGCAAGTCTTTTTCGAGGTTGATAAAATTATGATTTGATAGTTCAAAGCACTTTCAAAACAGACAAGTCGAGTGAGTGTTCGGTTTGAGTCGCGTTCAGACGCGACAAGCCGAGTGAGCTTGGACGTTTTTGTGGGGATTTCCGCCTGGCGGGGAGGAGCTTCGGCCAATGGCGGCCTTTTCCTGCCATGAGGACTTCGAGGTTGTTACACTCATGAACACAATTATCAATGTTGCTCTATGATGTGAGGTGCACAATGGCTTATTTTTAAGCTGCTATTCAAATAGTGGCTTTTCTTAAATCAATACAATCTCGATAAGCGGCTATAACGAGTCCTTATCCATGCCAAGGTTGGCCTATTAGCAATCTAAGTGGAGCGTGGCTAGTACCGGCGCCTTTAACGCCCAGGCACCATACTATGGAGATTTCTCATAACTTCAATCATCTTACATCATCACCACAATCGATTCACGATGTCAGCTTCACTAGCGCCAGAATGCAATGAGGTTAAGGAGTATGTCCAGGTGGAATCATTACCATTATGCTACATTTTGCTCATATTTCTAGGCGATACGATACGTGCTTCTTAAAATGGTATAGCGAGAGTATGTCTTCTAAGCTTGATTGTGGTACTCAGCTAACAATATACAGAATACCTTCGAGGCCAGGAAAAGGACAACAAAGAATGTGCAGACATGTTCAAAGAATATCAAATCTGCCTCAAAGTAAGCTTTGTCTAGACTTGAAGAGTTCTTATTATTCACAGCGAGCCACAGGTTGCACTGAAGGATCGAGGTGTAGATAAGCTGGTTGAAGAGGCTCGAGAAGAGAACAAGGAGAACGATTTGAAACACCTAGGGACGAAAAGTTTGCATCCCTCCTCTGTCTACAGATATACTGTGACTTTCTAACATGGCTTCTAGAATAAACACACATAGTATATCACATAATAGCAGACATGGAGTTCCGGTGATCGAGAAGACGGTGGTATCTTCAGGCTTCGAGCGAATAAGAGTTTGAGATACGCTTGATACTTCTAAACTTTCACTTCTCTATACTACATAACTATCTGTAATCATACTCATTTTTCCTTCATGAACTTCATGAACACTACATCGCTCCCTCATTGCCCAGCCCATCTTCCCTATCATCATCACCATTTAAAGTGCGGAATGAAACCGTACCCATCCACGTGATCTTGAAATGATGGGTGGCCCGCCAATCAATTCAATCCCTCTGCATTGAGCTGTCCGGCAATAAGGTAGGTTGGTACCTTGGCTGCTTAGGTTCTGGAACTTTGACTTGAGGTCCCATTTTATTAGTTCTGGTAGGTTGAGATCACTAACCCTTTTCAGTATCAAAAAGGACATCCTCGACTTGGGTATTCATAAACCTGCGGTCAACCTTCGCTTCGTCCCGCCAGCAAACCCACTTACGACAGCTTGGCATAGATTCTTATCTCTTCTTAGCTTTCAACACAGGACGGCATGTACTGCCACGAGGAATAGCGCTTCTATGCACCCCTTTTCTATTCTGGCCCTCGGCATATTCGTCGCTGGCTACATCACTGCCCGTTGGGATCTCGTCACTCGCCTCTATGAACTTGCCATTTTCGCCTGGGAAAACGGTGTTGTCGTGAGCTTCCTAAGCCCCTCCTTTGAAGTGCAGACTGTATGTAGGACTAATACACAACTCGATATAGACGCGTGCAACAAAAGCCTTTGCTGCATTATCTGTCCTCTTCCTTGCCATTTGCGCTCCGACCGTCCTACTAGCCAGAAAAGAAACGAATCTGGTACGCCCGATACCAACATCCGAAGCCGCTGACAATGGCTAACAAGATGCCTTCAGCATCCAAGAGGAACAGGAACGGGTGTGTCTGCAAGGGAACAGCTGAGGAGACGCGGATCTTTTTAAAACCGCCATCCTGGCCGACATAGTTGCTTGCCATGGTAGAGCATGATGGGCTAATGAGAGTGTTCTGGCCGACGGACATTCGCAATTCCGATCGTCCTGGGGTCGTGGTGGGATGGCGCAATTCTATACTGGATGTATTTGTTGTGGCCATCCTTGAAGATGTTGATGTTGGTTTGGCGCATTGCGAGATGACTTCAGGGATATGCTAACTGTTCGAAGGCACGAAATACGGAGTTCCATCTCAAGGCCGGGACCTTCTTTCGCAGCGAGCTTCACCCTACTAGCCAGATCACCGACATGTGCGGTCATGGCTCTATGCATGTCCTTGGCCTCTCCAATGCCACCGATACAGCCGCAGCAGACCCTTCTTGGTTCTGTGCGACAACGAACTCGAACCCCAGGGAACCAAAGATCACATGCGCCAGGGCTGTCAGTGTACAACTCATCCTCTACGATCGACCTCAACCTCAGGGCATGCAATATGTATCACTGAATCCAATTGCTCTGGCGCTTGGTCACGATGGCTCACTGTTAGGTGATACGACGGTATCAGAGGGAGAACAAGAGACCCGAGAACGTCAAAGGAAAGAAGAGAAGCGCAAGCTAGTCGAGAAACTTAAGCAGCATACCATCTTCAAGCGAGTCCCTTCAGCACGCGACCGAGCCCTGCCCAAAATCATCAACCAAATAAACTGGTCATGGGAACTTGAGAAGACCCTGCAGAAGAATGTGGGACGGCTGGGATCAAGACCACGACGCAGCCTTAGTGTGTCTGAGAGGGTTGTTGAGACAGCATCGACAATGCGAAACTATGTCATACTCCAGTTATGGACATGGTTTACGCTTTATCTTTTCCCTACCATACGCAAGGCCTTTGTTCTCGTTCTTATGGGACACCGCATCGTGGCAGAGATGCTGCTCTTGCTGCTTGAATTCCGGGCCAAGCCTGACTACGCGGCTCTGAAAGATATATCGGCTACAGCACAGCAAGTTGAGATACGACTGCAACAGTTTTGCTATTGGCCGATGCAGTACATGACGCTGCGACAACGGAAGAACAACTGGGCTAGTGTTACAACTAGTCACCCTGACTATATTCGATTTTATAACAGCTTGTGGCTCGTTGCTAACGATGTCATCATCGGTATTGCCCTAGGCTCATATATCATTGAGAATGCGGACTGGGTTGCTGAGCAAATTGGGGACTTGCTCAAGACCTACACGGTGGATGCACTTCAAAGCAGTATCTCCTGGTTGATGGGCTGGCCAGCTGGGCTGAAGCTCAATGGCGAATTAGCAGCCTTTTTGGGGGACTTATTCCTTTGGGTCATTGATTACTGGTCCAGTAAGTCTTGGGAATGCGTCCACCCATAGCTCGGCTAACGATTATAGGCTGCATCGAGACTTTAACGCCAGCTTTGCCCCAGATGGTGTGGTTCATAGGATTCTCCTCCTTTGCTGGAGCCAGCATGCCAATTGCCATGTTCTCAGACATGCTTTCCACGTTGACAATTCATATATATTCGTTCTATCTAGCATCTGGGCGGATATACCACTGGCAACTTACGATCCTGCAATCCCTTTTCCATCTTTTCCGAGGCAAGAAACACAACGTTCTTCGCAATCGTATCGATTCTTGCGACTATGACTTGGATCAACTTCTCGTCGGCACTATCCTCTTCACGCTTCTATTTTTCCTCCTACCAACCGTTGCCGTCTTCTACCTCAACTTCGCCATTGCAAGGATGGCTATCATTTCTCTGAAGGCTGGGTTCGATACCCTTCTCTCATGCCTGAATCACTTTCCGTTATTCGCGCTCATGTTAAGAATTAAAGACCCAAGGAGACTTCCGGGCGGCATACGATTCGAGCTTTGTGATAGCCATGGCTATAGTCACGACAAAGCTACTGACGGTGATGGGTTGCCACCAACATCAGTCATCTACCTCAAGGTTGGTATTTCCGGTTAGTCGCACGCAAGTCAGAAACACTAACTTGATCATCAGTCGATTCCTTTGACGTTCCGGATCATGTTCAATCAATACTTCCAGATGGCAAATCGGATTCGAAAACACTATCTGTCGCCTAAAGTCTTCTTCTGCTTACTTACGGGCAAGTTTGTCCCGCCAATCAACCGCAAGAATTTGTATAGTCTACAATACAGCATGTTACCCGCTCGTAGAGCAACCATTTGGGAGATGTGGAAAGCGTTAAATACAGAGATAAGATCAGCGAAGCGAATCCCGCTGCCTTACATCCCCCCATTGCCTAACGGCGGGAGAAGAACATCAGCAAATAATGGACGGGCTAGATAAAAGATAGATATAAGAATTGTTTGAGTTAATCAGAAGTATCTCTTTGACCGGCACAAGACTGCAAAAGGTGACTCGACCCACTTGACCCCACGTACCAGACAGCTACAGAGGCTTTATAGAGGTAAGCTATATAAAGGCCTGTATTTCTTTGTATCTGACTACTTCTATAATAGTATAGCCTATTTTCCTTTTGATTTTAACTGGCTATTGATCTTCTATATCTAGCCTTATTGGCTGCCAGCCTCTTATATACAAGTCGGCCTGTATTGGCAGAATTAGTTCCTCTAATTGGCCTGATATCCCTGTCTTGACCGCTTTGCAGTCTTGTGCTGGTCAAAGAGATAATTAAGCGTATACTGGCTTCCATTCAACACTGCTTTGACGCTTACATCGGTGTGATCTTGCTGAATGAGAGGGCAACTGAATATCGAGTCAGTGCTTAAGGAGTTTACCTTGCGGGCGTCTATTCTGACTCGCATTGAACAATGAGCTCGGTGGTCGTCATGAAAATGTTGATCAGGCTGATACCAAGGCATGGCGCTGTAAGTCGGCTATGCAGCTTCGGTTGCAGTTGCTTCCCCAATCTTACCTATGCATCAAATCTAATAGGAATTCTTGCATCTTCCAACCCCACCTCCCCGGATTTACGGCCCTCCAAGTATATGCCTCCCTTGAAAGGTTGTTTATTGTAAGGATAGGTAGCGAAATCTTGGCGCTTTCGTCTTCTCTCATCTAATGTGAGTGGTAAGTTTACTACTTCTTCAACTTGTGAAAAAGCACATTACTACGTATTCCATTGCCACTGGGTCTCGGAGATATGCCTAGTTGCCCAATGATGTAACATCCATTCTAGTACCTAGGTACTAATGTACTGAACACCACAGCCAAGTTCCCCCGCTGCATGGCGTTGAACTAAGACCAAACTCAATGACCCCAGACCCTTAAAACGCCAACCTTGTTTTCTCTTATACGGATACTACTGTGTGAATTTGTCCCCGCAAACTAAGAATGACGACAATCTCGTTGATGGTTGGCTGCGGATATGACTTGCAAGCCGCCACCTACAGTACAGACAGGGTTCTGGTAACAATACCTAGGAAGGTGCTTGACGAATATTCAAGGGACGCTTCCAAAGTCTTGATGTGGGCTTCTCGACTTCTTGATCGACCCATCTTAGCAACAAGTATACGATATCCTCAGGTGCTCTCCAATTCTATATTCCTTCCTCAACTTGGAGAACCAGGCTTTGACCCACTACAGCACCTATAGCCAAGGGTCCAGAACCCTCCCGTCTCCAGGTTACTCCGCTATTCAGTGCCATTGACAACAACGGTCAACCTCAGCTTCTGGTTTAACGTATTGACTGATTTGCAGTGGTGCCACCATTTCCCCAACACCACACTTGCAGCACTGCGTTCTCGTCGTCCCGCGCCTTGTGACGCCCGCCATTTCTCACTAGCGAATACCTGTCCTACCGAACCATCCATCCATTCATCCCGTCCGTCCATCTTGAACAAGCTATCCCACAACCGCTCAGGGCAGGCTGCTCCACCCATCACCACGTTCAACAGCATCTTCCCATTCTCGTCGGACCCATCAGGCGGCATTGACGTCACTACCAGCTGCTGGTTCGACTACACCTCAAGTCGTGACCCTGAAAGCTGAGAGAGTACTATTAAAGTCGTACGGAGACGAGGGGTGGCAGTACATTATCCTGGGGTAGGAGAAGCTAGAGGCACCCATTAGCATCACCTGCTGCGGCTTATTTCACTTTACTTCCTGGTAAGTGATTGGCACTTTCCTCGGTCTCTCGAACCTGTCATGCATATATATTTCCAGGCTTGGAGAGATCATCCTCGGCCCAGAGTCTTTTTTGTTACATCTTTCACAGAGGCTGTCATTGGCTTCCCGGCTCTTTGACACATGCCTGTTTTTATCATAACTCAATTGCACTTCCAATTTCCTCATGCTTGAACGTATCACCACTATATAAATACTACCTTTCTCAGCCACCTCTTCGTCACTTCCATCACACTAGCTTTTTACAAGTTTTCCTCGGGCAGAACTTCAAGAAGAGAACTGAGCCAACAAGCAACTCTTATTAACCCTATCTGCGATGGAAACACAGGTTCAGACTGCGAGTCATCCTCACGATCCTTGGGCTGCCACCCATCAGGTCATTTTCCGATCCACTACGATGGATCCTAAACAACGTTTCTATAACCATTTCCTTGAGAGCGTCACAGGTGAGGGTGGACCTCCTAGGTTAACATAATATTCTGTGCCTAACATCTGTATGATGCAGTTCTCCAGGATCTGGTCGATGAACTACCAGCCATTGCCAATGTCGGTGGTGAGCGCCAGGAAGCCATTGATCACATTTTGGCTAGCATCGCAAAGCTACAAAATGAGGTGTCAGATGCTGCCGACTATACTCCATCTTATGATCGGAAACAGTATTCTGAGGTTAGACTACTGGTTTTCTTACCTACAGGCCTCGACTAATACTCATATCCTTCATAGACCATCAAGACTCTGCAGGACAAGCTGAACGAGACACTGACCAAGATCATACCAAAGTCAAAATTCCAATTCCGCCGTAAGACTGACCATGTTGATATGGGCGCTCCTGAGAACGATCCTCGTCTTAGCCCCGGCAGTCATTCTCGTGCTAAGCACGACGCGACTATTGCCGTCAATATCGCCAACTCTCCCCCGGCGAACAAGGAAGACACTCTTAGCGAATTACCGTCAAAGGGTACATACAAGAACTATAATGAAGAGATGGCTCGACCCAGCCCCTCTTCCCTCCGCAAGCCCAGCTTCTCGGCAGCCAAGAACATTGGTATTTCGAATCACTCAGGCCTGCACATCATTCTACCATCCTCAGCATCCCGTGCCACCTCTTCGGGCAGCCTTACTGATCTCAAGGGTTGCATCATTGACATGTCAATCCCGACCGCCTCGGGCACGGCGTTTCCTGGTCTCGCCATCAAGAATGTAACTAAGAGTCTCATCGTTGGTGGCCGTGTCAACGGTGCAGTCCACATCACAGGAGTGTCTGATAGCACTATAGTGGTTGTAGCCAGACAGGTTCGAATTCATGAGTGCACTAACGTTGATATCTACCTACACTGTGGAAGTCATCCTATCATCGAGGATTGCTCTGGTATGCGATTCGCACCATTGCCCAACGTCTATGTAAGACCCGATCCCGTCTTATTCGAAACAGTTCAATTAAGAACCAAGCAGATGACCAACGCTGAGGAGCCGGGAGAAAACCAGTGGGATCAAGTGGATGACTTCAAGTGGCTCAAGGCTGGCCACAGCCCCAACTGGACCACTCTATCGGAGAACGAAAGGCTCAGTGAAGAACTTTGGAGAGATGTCGTTCCGGGCCAGCCTGGCGTCAGCGTTGAGGAAGCCTTGAAGAAGTTGGGCATTCCGCGGGGGTGATTAATGATCATGATAAGTACTCTATGAGGCCAACGATTACGATATACGACAGGATGTATGTAGAAATCAAAGTACAATCAGGATAAATCTCTTTTTGTTTCATGTTAAACCTCAAACGCCCTGCTGAAACCAAGCTGATAATTCCAAGGTGAAAAGTCCATCCTAAGCGCCATAGGTGTCCCATAATAATTCATATATCATGACTCCATCTTGTCGCCAGCGCCGACATCGTCTCTTCGATCTCTTCCCGTAGCTTCGTCTCTCAGTCTTTGAAGCAACGCTCGCTGCTTCTCAATACGACTTTCAAGGTCACGAATCTCATCATTCTGTTCAGCAATAGACCGGTCCATATCAGGCAGTTCGCGGACCTGCGCGCGAGCACGCTGCAGCTTGTGTTTCAGACTATCAGTCGCTCCAGGCACATCTTTGAAGGATAGGGTAGGTCCAGTGGCATTGTGGCCAGTGGTTCCTGGCGCAGGCTCGGTAGTGATTCCGGCCGATGACTGAATGCCAGCGCGGACGCGAGCGAGGACGAGAGAGAGTTCGGAGAGGGCGTCCAGAGTATCGGGAGAAAACGTGGACGGGAGAGCCAATGGGTGTGGGCCAGCTGTGGATGCAGGTGCAGATGCGGATGAAGGAGACATGGTCTGTTGTTTTATGACACGACTCGAAATCTGCTTTGACCGCTCGAGGGCTTGCTCGGGAAAGATGGAGGGAGAGAATCAGGCGAGGTCAGTGTGGATGCGGTGTAGTATGATGGTGATAGGTAGTTTGAGATGAGAGGCGGAAAGGAGGGTGTCGTATCGCTCTTACAGACAGCTCCGGGAAATAGGCCGAGTAGATTCCTTCAGCCTTGCATAAAAGTACCGCAATTGCATCGAGTTATATCGCAGATGGTGGTGGGCAAATGGAAAAGATCGATTGGGCCGATGGGCCGTTTTTGTTGTTGGGTGGACGGTCCGAAAGAGAGGGAAAAAGGGCGAAGGTTAACAGTGTATATTCATCATTGTACGGTAGACACACGGCTTTATATGGTGGAGATACACAGTGGCAATACAAATCATGGCTGTTGAATGATATGACATAACCCCCCACCACTACTAACGTGTTACCCTGCAAAATCATCTGTCGTGTCTGGGCCCATCAAATCACGCATCATTTCTTTTACTCAGGACAGGCCTGAGTTGCTCTCCGTCTTATCCTTATCTTCCTGGAGCCTCTTCTTTTTCCTGCTCCCTTTCTTATTTCTTTGTTTCCATTGCTTCAGTGCAAGAAAAAAAAAAGAGTCAATAAAAAGTCATCATGTCTAAGACCGACCAGAAAGCCTGCCTCAGTACGTCGTCATGCCCCGCCCCCTCCATCAACTCCAACAACATATCTATGCCCCGCGATCGCGATAGCAATAGCAATTCAACTGCGATGGCTTGTCTTCCTGCGCAACGCTGAAAGACAGTTCCTCCAGTTGCTCAGATATTGCCAATCACGCCGCGGCCGGATTTGGTCCTTACTTTCTGTTTTATCCTCATATACTTGGAGTTGACCTGGCTAATATTGTTATTTTTGCACTCTTATAGTCGTAATTGACGGATGGGGCATTCCCTCTGCTGACAGCCCCAAGGATGGCGATGCTATCACCAACGCCAAGACCCCCGTCATGGACGCTCTCTACAAGGACTCCAACGGTTACACTGAGCTCGAGGCCTCATCGCTGGCGGTGGGACTTCCCGAGGGTCTCATGGGTAATTCTGAGGTCGGACACTTGAACATCGGTGCTGGTCGTGTTGTATGGCAGGACGTTGTCCGTATCGACCAGACTATCAAGAACGGCGAGCTGAGCCAGAACGATGTCATCAAGAAGACCTTCCAGGGCGCTGCTGCTGGAAACGGCCGACTACACCTCTGCGGTCTTGTCTCTCACGGTGGTGTGGTAAGTCATACCATGTGCAACCCTTGAATCAATCAATCAGTTACTTACAACTGCAACAGCACGCCAAGCAAACCCACCTCTATGCTCTCCTCAAGGCCGCCAAAGAGTACGGTGTGCCCAAGGTCTTCATTCACTTCTTCGGTGATGGCCGTGATACCGACCCTAAGTCCGGTGCTGGCTATATGCAGGAGCTCGTCGATACCGCCAAGGAGATTGGTGTTGGTGAGATCGGAACCGTTGTTGGCCGGTACTTTGCCATGGACCGCGATAAGCGCTGGGAGCGTCTGGAGATCGCCCTTAAGGGCCTTGTACACGGCGAGGGTGAGGCCTCTGAGGATCCCGTTGCTACTGTCAAGGCTCGATATGAGCGCGGTGGCGACTTTGACCGAGATGAGTTCCTTACTCCCATCATTGTTGGTGGCGAAGAGCGCCGCATCAAGGGTAAGCTTCACTCGATAGCTTGACGTTTCAAAGGCAACATCTAACAAGCACACAGATGACGACACCGTCTTCTTCTTCAACTACCGATCCGATCGTGTTCGCCAGATCACCCAGCTTCTCGGTGATGTCGATCGATCCCCTCTTCCTGACTTCCAGTACCCCAAGATCAAGCCTCTTGTCACCATGACCCAGTACAAGGTTGACTACCCCTTCGAGATTGCCTTCAAGCCCCAGCATATGGGCAATGTCCTCGCCGAGTGGTTGGGCAAACAGAACGTTGAGCAGGTACACATTGCTGAGACCGAGAAGTACGCTCACGTCACCTTCTTCTTCAACGGTGGTGTTGAGAAGGTCTTCCCTCTCGAGACCCGTGACCAGTCCCAGGATCTCGTCCCCTCCAATAAGTCCGTCGCTACCTACGATCTTGCTCCTGAGATGTCTGCCGATGGTGTAGCCGACCAGGTTGTCAAGCGTCTGGGCGAGCAGAAATTCCCCTTCGTCATGAACAACTTTGCTCCTCCTGACATGGTTGGTCACACTGGTGTTTATGATGCCGCCGTCGTCGGCTGCGAGGCCACCGACAAGGCCATTGGCAAGATCCTCAAGGGTTGCAAGAAGGAGGGCTATATCCTCTTCATCACTGCTGATCATGGCAATGCTGAGGAGATGAAGTTCCCCGATGGCAAGCCCAAGACCAGCCATACCACAAACAAGGTCCCTCTCCTCATGGCCAACTATCCCGAGGGCTGGAGCCTCAAGAAGTCCGACGAGGGTGTCCTTGGTGACGTCGCCCCTACCGTGCTTGCTGCTATGGGCCTGCCCCAGCCCGAGGAAATGACTGGAAAGTCCCTTCTCCAGAAAGCCTAATAATTATGACGATGATGATCACATATACCTAAAATAGAAGGGTCCCAAGGGATGTTGTAGCAGTAGTGACAGTGGTATTAGCGCTTTGTTGGTTGTTGGTTATTGTTGCGCACGAGTTGACGCAATAGCTCTGGAGTTGGGGAAGGAAGTGTTAGAAGTCATGCTCAACTGCATAGACATAGAATCGAAAAGTTAAAAAAGGAAAACGATTAGCAATAGAGAAGAACAATGGTGTTTCTCAAAAACTTATTTGAACCTGCCAGCCTCTGTACAAGTGTGTAGGTGGGTGATATAGCCAATCATGGGGTCTTCCACGCACATGATTTTCTCGATCACTGTTCGAAGAATGAAAATAGTTATGAAGTTATTAATATTTTTGGTTATGTTTAAAAGGTGCAATACGAAGGGCACTGTATCTCTTGATACTATCTCTTGTTGTCGCCCACCCTATGCCCTACCGAAGCGTGGTAAAAAGATAATTTGTTTTCGTATGATTCTAAGGATAATTCTCTGTATAAGGTACTCTAGCTAGAATTATATTTCAGATTAATTATTCTTCTGTTTTTTTTTTTAGGTCAAACCCATACTTTGCTTAGATTTTCAGTGAATCATTGAGAGCGATACCTCATTACCTGGAACGATCGATTCCTATAATAATCTTGCGACTTTTATATGACCTCGGATAAATACTCGAGAAAAAGGGTGCCTCCACTCGTGCTCCTTCAACTGACAGGAAGAGACAAAGTGACAAGATCGACAATGTCATTTATTAAGTCACAAGCACTTCATTTTAGAGGTGGTCGACTTGGCGTTTCTCCAAAAGCACACAAAAGCACAGATATTGGATAGCATCATCCAAGATCAAGATCAATACGAGCAAGACCTAACATTACTCATACTTCAGGCTAGATCAACTGCTGTTCATATTGCCACCTGTATTAGACTACATTTAGTTCTCACCGACTAAGAGATATGAAGTGGCTGTTGTGCGTCTAAAGATGTGCCTAGAATGCAAGAACTAAGACCAGCGAACAATAAACCCAGTGTAAAGCGAAAACTTTCAGACCAGAGATTTCAATCAGCCCACAGAAGGTGCACCAAGCCAATGCAATTGCAGCAATAGGTCGAAGCGCCCGTTTCCGCACCCGCAGCGAAGTGTATGAAACAGGTGGCAATTCCGCAGTGAACCTCCAGGGTTTATTGTTTGGTATAAGGCCAAATCTGCAAGGGCATGCCCCCAACAGGCTATATGGCAGTGGAAGCGGATCCGAAAAAGAAAGATTAGAGGGGGACAGAGTCGTGATAGACTTTTCCAGACTCAGCAGGATAAAACATGGAGAAGCAAGACTACTAGGAGCAGGCAATGGCAGCAACGGGAGTACTCCGTAGCGTTTACAGTAATAGAATCAGCTTACATCCAAAACACTTAACCAATAGTAAAGTTCGGAGTTGTGACCGCGAACCAAAGTTCCAGATCAGAGATCAGCTCCCGCATGCTGGTGATCAACGTCCACAGCTTCAGATCTGTGCAACCTCACGAGCCACATCTTGTCCTCACTCATCTCAAATGCTCGGCGATCGTCCAGGGGTGGGATGCGTGACTTCAACGAACGAGGCCATCTGTCAGGGGGACACGCGGGAGCTAGACAAAGGATGCAGCTTGTGGGAAGTTTTAGAGAAGAAAATGCGTTGGAGGGAGATTTGCTCGTCATATGGATGTACGTACCAACTTTGGTGACGATCGTGGGAGAATGGCAACGTCCCGAAGATCGAGCAGGAATAAGTAAACAGCCACAGAGCCGAGACCTCGAATCGAGACCCAAATTGACCTATCACAAGTAGTGAATAGTCCGCAGTAAAGGACTGTGCCTCGCGTCAACCGTAGTGGCTCGTGGCATATGACATGAAGGCGTAACGGACGGGTAATGGTTTGTGACGGTATGACTGGATTCGACTGTTTGTAATGGGCTTCCATACTCGGCAGGCAGATCGTACACGTATCTCGAGTCTAATCTTGAAGACAAACACGGAAGCTTAGCCATCCGTTGCAAGTGTTTCACAGATCGCGTGCGCATCGTCAATGCCTACAGTAATGGTTAGCCTCATAGGGCCCGTCCCGACAGATCTAGAGGGGACTAGAATGGCCGTGCCTTTTGCAAGTCGAGATAGCCACGGGCATACGTTGCATCCGTACAGCTCTGGCTAAATGCAGAGGTTATTCCGTGACAAGATCTTTATCTTAGACTCTACAACACCAATATTCGTGTCACATCTCGCGATCCTTGAAATCGGAGAGGCCAATTGGCCACGGCATGCTCAGCATAGTGACATGTTTGTTCCTGAAGGCCTCCACCACTGACCAGTTAGGATCGAACGTTTATCGGCTCTGAATTAAGGGGTAGTCAAGAACAAGGTCGATGGCTAGCGGAGGATCAACATCGAGATTGATGCAAGTCCCATTATCTGACAATCATGTTCAATCGTGTTTAGGCATAAGAACGAGCCAAAAACCTCCGAAATGGAGCTCAGGGAGTCTGATCGACATTTCCTGCAAGAATCAATCTTCCAAGTCGAGGCGGCTAAACGAAGGCGTCCTCAAGGGAATAAGAAAATTGGATGTTGCCGATGGGCCCTAGCTCTCTTCGACCAAGAATGGCCAGTATCCCAGCTACTGCTGCACGAAGGGTCGTCCCGTGGAGCTCGATCTAAGCTACCGCTGCGCTTCCTCGAGATCGAGAAGTGTTAGAGCGTCATCAATATGCCCAATCAGAGTGTATTCGGTCGCTAAGATCCGAACAACAGTGTGGCGAGGCGCGCGTGAAGGTGTACAGTATTGCCACTAGACATAGGCTTTTCTTCTCTTTACTGGCATCCTCTTGCCACGGAGAATTGGGTTTGGGGTGTGCATATCATGGTTGGAGATGCATTTTGTTGGTGTTGCCCTCCAGCAAGGCTAAGACCAAGACCCGAAGCGGAGAATCATCGGGATTGGGCGATTCATCAATCATCCGAATCAAGTCCCGTGACTCTTGTTCTTTCGTAAACATTCACGTGAACCTTAAATCTACGGTATCGACTGTTCTGTCCTCACGATTTCTTGTTTTTGTGCCTATTACGTACCTGGCGAAATCAAGGAATCGAAATTCCTGTCGTAGAAACCGCTCGAAATGTTCCAAGCAGGGTCTCAGGAGACATGGCCTTGCAAGGACCCTGAATTTCCTTACTCGGATGATAGATCAACGTCACATGGGAAATGATCTGCAATATAGAGCCTTAGTCGGGCAACTGATGACGGGCCCAGGGCTCGTTGAAAGGGACTGTCTCGTGTCATATTCCACACTAAAAACGGCCATAATGTTTCTTTTGAGCATGTTGGCCTGCTGTGAACTGGAACAGGGCATGAAGAAGGCATCACGAAATAGAAAAGCAAAAACTTGGAAGAAGTTTGGGTTCGTGCATGAGCCTGGCAGGGATTAGGTGCGCGTGGGCATTAGTTAGAAACACCGCTGGTCCGATTCCCCGGTGAGCCGTGCCGGGGCGGGACGTGTTCATCATGAGAGGGTATCGTGAGACGACAAGGCGAGCAAACGGGAGGGCCGTTTTGCGCTGATAAGCAAGCAGCTGTATAGATAACACCATCAAATCTCGATGTAGATATTTTAGGGACAGGACAATTCGCTCGCTGTTGAAGTGTCTGGAGATCATTTTCCTGGCCAAGCTGAGAGTTGGGTACGATACGGTACAAAGTGGGTAGCCCGCAGCATATCGTTTTCCTTGATAATTCATTCATTGGTCGGTCTGATCCCTCTGGTACTCGAGTTGTGGCAGCATTTGGACAAGGGTTCGGAGCCGGTGGTTGTACCTTGGCGAAAGAATGGGCCATTCGCCATGAGACCATTAAGGAATGGGAAGACAATGCCTTTCCAAGAGATTGAAAGATACGAGCATGTGAGTAGACAGGCAGTCCTGACACTTCGGTAAATGAAAGCGTTCGGCAAATGGTGGTTGCAATTCCATGGAGTCCATAGAGTCTGGAAGCCTGAAAGCCAAATTGCCTTGGTAAAGTAGGGACCGATGACAGACCAAAACCAAGATCAGCAGCCAGCTTTGACATGGAGGGTGAAAGAAAACAGGACCACTCGGCACAATAGAAACGGGGCCTGTTTTTCTTTCTACTGACAAAACGATCCTCTATTGGCTGAAATATGCTCTACTAGCCCCCGCACTCAGACAAAGCCGGGGCGTAAGCGAGGGCAGCAGAGGTGACAAGTCGAGTGGGTGTGATTATAACAAGCTCTAACAGTGACCCTAACAGCTGCCTGCACGGAAAAGACTGGCCTCCGTCGACTCGCGGAACAAAACTTGAGCAGGTTAGGTGTGAACAGATTAGAGATCCACACCACAAGTCGTGCACTGAGGTGCTAGTCGAGCCCGTTAGAGGAGGACCCTGCTTTTGGCTTTTTCTGGGTCCGATGGTCTCTGATCTCTATGCTTCTCCAGCGACTTGGAAATCGGAGCAATAGGCGCTCGATCTGCCTTTCTAGCTCTTGCATCCCCGTCCCGACCTGGCAAATCTTCACTCCAACCCTTCGCCGCCTTCGCCTTGTGCTGGGTACCGCCGTCGCGCCCGGGACTCGGCTGCCCTTGCTGGTGGACGGACGTGGATAGCACAGTACTGTACCTTAACTTACTGCACGGGGAGTGAGGACAAAAGTCTACTGCCTCTGGTGGAGGCCCTGAATGCCTTCTTTTCCCTCTCTCTGCCCACTGCCACTTTCTCGAATTTGCCTCCCAGACTCGCCATCCGTCTTCAGCCTTAACAAGACTTCGCTCTGTTAAGTACCCTTCTAGGACGGTCTTTTTGGCTTGTGGCTTTGTTTACTCTTTTCACTCTCTGACCCGACTCCTGAGCTTCTTCGGGCTCGGCTTGAATTCCTACCAGCCCCATCCACTCATCCAAACCTCTCTTCCCTCTCTGCCGCCGTGGAACAGTAGTCAACAGTTACTGCTCCTAATTCCAGATTCTCACGGCCCATCGGCCTCAGTGCCACCTCGGTGCCACCCTGGTCTGTTCATATATTGACCGTTGGAATACCGAACTCCACCACCTACTCTCTCTTCTTTCAAATTCGTTTCAGTCGCTGAAGCTGCCTTGTTGCTGTTACCTCCACGCCGCGCAAGGGCTTCTAATACTGTCTTCTCACGACACTCTCCTGTCAGCATTGGTGACCACCACACGCGAACACGCTCACGATCACCAACTCAGCAATATCCACCACCGATTCGAATTACGCAGTCAAACCGTTAACACCAATAATTGCTACAGTCTAAAAAAATTGCCTTGTTTCAAACCGCTCGAAGATATCTTTGCCAAAACGCGACTATAGGACCAATACGTCTCGGCAACCTCGAATACATCGATTTCTTAGGTCAATAAATCGAGCTTACCAGAGCTTTGTTGACTGACCAAGGATCGCCATTGAAACAGCTACGACTCTTTTTCAGGTGGATGCGACGTTTATTCGTTGCCCAATCTTGATTGCGGAGAAAGGAAGCTCTGTTTCGCGCCACCCCAAATAGCCACGACTACGCAACGACTATTCAGAAAACCATCAATCGACGAACTGCTAAATCGGAGAATATTTGGAAATTTGGCAGAAGACCATATTTAAAGGATTTAATTGTTTTGAAGTCATTTTTGGAAACGGTGAGTGTCCCAGGAACACCTGGCATTTTCCCACTGTGAGACCGTGTAACCCGCCTCTCATCATCTTTCGTCATTTAACGATGAGTCTTCGATCGATCGATTCGTCCTCACCCCGCAGCCAATAGTAGCTTGCCTCTGTCGTTTGCGAGAACCTTCATTGCTCATACCCACTATCATCACGCTGTTTTTTTTTTTTTTGTCAACATATGGATTGTACTAATATTCCCCTGACGTCCAGGCTCTCAGCCCTCTGCAGGGTGCTTCTAGGCTTTACGTCACGGATCGCCGGACCCTTGGGTTTATACCAGAACCCATCTTGACAACCATCTTCCACTACATGCTCACTGCTTCACACTTCAGGAAATGCTAAATCATCCATCAATATTTCATTCATAAATTATATGAAGGACAATGCCACTTAACGACGACAATTCTCATGGAACGCAACCGCCGCCGTCTTCGTCCAAGACCGGCCACCCACTTCCCCGACGAACCTCACCAGCGAATTCCGTCACCCTGCGTCATCACCGATTAACTCATGATGCATCCCGTAAGGCAGGCCAGGGCTCAGGGCCCGGTGTCAAGACGACTACAACATCATCGCCACGCCGAAACTCATCAGGCGATAGTCACGAGACAGGCCAGAGCGACCCGAAGACGTGGTTTGAACAGTCCAACCAAAATCCTACTGCCACATTTGATAGTAATGTTATGGAAGGTAAAATTACACTTAGAACGATTGTTTAATTTAACAGAAGATTGATCGATTGATAGTTGACCCCCCTTTCTTTCAAAAAGAATCCGACTCTTCCAACGAAGAGAAAACATACTACAACCACCATCAACTTGCACCCCCTAAGCTCACCGCAACACGCAGCAGTAGTGCAGATGACTACCGAAGCGTTATCGATGATCTTACGGTAGAGATTCAAAAGCTTCGAGAAGAGCTTAAACGCTATAAGAATACCGGTCCGGACATGCTTCGAAAGGAGAAGCTTTTCGAGATCAAAGTACATGGGCTTCCGAAAAAGAAGAAGAGAGAATTGGAAGCAACACTTCGAGATTTCGCTGCAAGTCTAGACGGATCTCCCAATGCATCGTCAATGCAAAACAAGAAAAAGTCTCGACATACTAGCGACAATTTGTATTCGGGATCTGGATCCAAGCATGCATCGTCATCGTCAGGGTCCAATTTTCGCCCAGCCGACTCTGCGTATGCTTCCATGTCCACAGGCGCCAACTCAGGAACATCCTTGAACCGTCCCAGTATAGGCTCACAGGCCAAGTCGTCGGAGGCAGTTGAAAATTACCTTCGCGATATTCCCGAAGGTTTGTACCCACGACACATGATTATGACGGACAAGGAGAGGAAGAAGCTGGTTGTTCGTCGACTAGAGCAACTGTTCACAGGCAAGATCGGCGGACGCCACGTGGTGAAGAAACAGCCCGTGCTGCCGAGTGGTAGCTCTGCTGCCCTAGCGCCAGTTGTCGCAGAGACACAACCCAACGTTGCAAACACATCGAATTCTTCCATTCACGAACCACCAACACTGCAGACTAGCGGCAAAGAACCAACAAGAGAGGCTCGAATTCTTCCTCTTGAGCAGCAATCCGGTCACTCTGGTAAAAAGAGTCGATCTGCTGACAATGGTTCTGCGTCCCATTCTAACGGAGATAACACTGAATCTGGTGGCAATGGCAATAGCACTGGGTCAGGAACAAATCCATCCCCCCCAATGACAACCCTGCCCGAGCAACGGCCCACACGACCCCGTGATCTGGACCCCGATCGAACCCAAGTCCCAGCTGAGAATATGGATTATATCCGTCATTTAGGTTTGGTACCGCCAGAGTTACTAGCCGAGCAACATAATCAGGATGTTCATCCTGATGCTGAGGGATGGGTTTATCTGAATCTGCTGTGCAACTTGGCTCAGCTCCATATGATCAACGTCACGCCTGATTTTGTTCGGTCTGCTGTTTCGGGAATCAGTACAAAATTTCAGTTGTCACCCGACGGTCGCAAGATTCGCTGGAGGGGTGGAACAGAGGGAACTAGATTCAGCAGCGATAGCTCTGGATACAATTCCCAGAAAAGCCCATCAACGGACGACACTGAGGATGGATCGGAGAACAAGCGCAAACGCCAGAAGACCGGACGCTCAACAGGCGATGAGTTCCAGTCGGGAAGCTCAAGCAAGAATGGTCTCAAGTTTGACCCACAGCTATGTGCTCCATCCGAAAGTTTCCACTACAAGCCCTTGTTCGCTCAGCAGGATTCGTCTGGGGGCCAGACATCACTAGATGAAACTGTCTCTTCATTTGGCCCCCCAGAGGAAAGCAATGTCGGCGAGTCAAGATGGGGATTGAGCGGCTCAGGGGCCTCCAGTCGCAGGAAACGTCGCCACGACGGTGCCATCATCTACTATAGTGGCGCTCCTTTCTGCACAGATCTGTCTGGAGATCCTGGTGACATGTCACCTACCACGCAGATGCGCACCTCTGGCCAGACTCAATCGGATCAGGATAATAACTTCAAGGTTCCCCCATCCCCTCTTCGGCGAACAGACTCCGGATCATTCCTCAGTTACCGACCCTTGACTGATCGCGGGCCTTTGTCCACTCAGCAAAACACAGCGATGGACATTGACAGCGAAAATCCACCAAGCCTCGCTGATGATGCTGACGATGTCAGCGAAGTTGACCTGGACTTTACGTGGACTGATAATGCCCAATACATGCAACACTTCCCTCTTGAACCTTGCGGTTTGGGAGGGGTGTTACCTGAAGACCATTTCATGGTGGTTGTTTCAACCAAGCGACCCAAGCAAGAAGATTTGTCTTCAATACCGCGGGCTGCTGGTAGAAGAACCAGTGAAAACACAGATGGTATTATTTGTAGATTGGCGACGATGTCAACATCTTCACCAGTCTTGGGTGCTACAAAGCCATTGCCCGCCATGGACCGCTTGCCTGTCGAGATTGAATATATGTCAGGCCGCATCAAGCGATTGACGCCAGTTTCCCTGCCACCTCCCGCTATTTTCTTCCCGCCATTCAGCCCGACCGAGTCGACAGCCGATGACGATGATACTTCGGACGACATGGATATGTCTTCATCATTGAGGAATCTTGTCGGTCAACGAACAGTGCAACGTCATTCAGACGGTTATCCAGACGGCGTTGATCTAAGCAGCGGTGATGAAGAGGGCGATGAACCTGACGATTCACCCAACCAGAACATCTACGATGTTAACCGAGATCCGAAGGCGTTGCCAAACCGACCCCGACAAGCAACACGCCGTACCAGTAGCGCTGCTGCGGCTGCTGGCACTGCTCGGGGTGCAAGCAAGAGTAATAGCGCCGACCCGGCACATTCAAATGACAACAGCTCTATGGATACAGCTGGAGCAATTGAAAGTGGCTACAGTAGTAGCGAGGAAAGCTCCTAACTGCCATATGCTCCTTTCAACATACTTATTACACAATTCGCATTCCACGTTTTACATTTAACGACTTGATTTGGGCTTATGGAGTTCACGAATACGGAAGGGCAAAAAGAAAACTTTTCTACATGATTTTAAATGTTAATTTTTTTGAATCCCAGTCTCTGTTTTCATGGGAAGGTTGCATAACTTTGCATTTAGCTTGGCGTTCAGAGAGAAAAGACAATGATTCCCTGGGTAGTCTTTGTTATCAGATGAAAGGTTGTGCAAAGCGGCGTAGGCCTGGGTTTGGATTGTTTTCCGGATTTGATAAGGATGAATCATATGAGACTTCAGTGTCACCTTGAGATACCAAATTTACTTGTTCAAACAATATTTTCATGTTATGATGGTGATTGAGTGCTGTTGTTTGTAAGGTACTCTGGGGTGCTTTTACCAGACACTAGAACCGAAGGTACTATTCTGCCCGTATACCAATCGTAGAGATGTCAAACATTTGTTACCCATCACGTTAGTATAAGCAATCGGAACAATTGGTCTCCTGCGCACTTTGCAGTCCCAAGAGTCGCCTACCTAGGTACATTCCTGGGAACTAGTATGTTCATGCGTCACGTGAATAAACACTCACGTCTCGCTTGTCTCTTACTTCAATTCATCCGAAGCTGACGTGACAACCACACATCGATCTTACAACCGTAAAAGAGAATGAATCTTGCAGCAGCTTTGCATTTGGCCCTTCTCGGCGCCCTGGTGGGTGTTCCGTGCAGAGCAGAGATCGTTCACAATGTTGCCATCATTGGTTTGTACCCAAATTCCCTACTCTAGAGAATCTGGTTCTGGTTATGATGTGATACGTCAACATATATTCCATTCTTGACGATATTCTCACTTCATTCGTCGGAGACTTGGTATGTGCTAACCTTTGCTGTAGGTGCTGGTGCTGCGGGATCTTCGGCAGCCTTTCATCTACGGAAATATGCACTAGAAGAGGATCTCACCATCAACATTACTGTCTTTGAAAAGACGGATCGTATCGGAGGTCGTACGTTGACGGTCCCAGCCTACGGTGACTACTCTCTACCCATTGAGCTAGGCGCTTCCATCTTCGTCGGTGCAAATCATATTCTTGTCAATGCCAGTGAACGCTTTAACCTCCCGTTGAGCGAGCCCCACCGACTCGAGAAGAATGACATGACTGTCATATGGGATGGTATCAACTTCGTCTTCCAGACAACAGAGGGGTCATGGGGCTGGTGGGATCTGGCCAAGATGTTTTGGAGATACGGGCTCTCGCCTTACAGGACCAAACAGATCGTGGATGCCATGATCGAAGAGTTTCTCAAGCTCTATGAAGCACCCTACTTTCCTTTTAAGTCTCTTTCAAAGAGAGCCGAACAAACCGGCTTCACAGAAATCACAGGTATGACGGGAGCACAGTTGTTAAATGAAAGCGTAAGTTTATAGAGCTTAGCTAGCAATGGATGATAACTAACTTTATAGGAAATCAATCCTCGTTTTGCTCGCGAGATCTTGCAAGTTGGCACCCGGGTCAACTATGCCTCCAACTTGGCTTACATCCATGGATTGGAGACTCTGGTCAGTGCACAGCCTTTGCCGCGTATATCCTCTTTTCCTGACTGGGGAACAGGTTTCTCTCGCAACTGATAATGCCATGTCTGTGGAAACAGGGAACTGGCGAATTTTTGAGCACATGATTTTGGATAGCGATGCTGCTATCTACCGCAATACGACCGTTGCTGGTATAGAAAAGCTTCAGAAAAAGGCACAGCCATCTTCACCCAAGTACGTCATTACGACTAAAGACGCTAGCTCAAAGGGCAACACTGCCGAACCATATGGTGTTGAGTTTGACAATGTCATCATCGCCAGCCCCTGGCAGTTCAGCAACATCAAGGCTGGAGAAGGTGTTCTCGATCGCGAAATCGATGAGATTCCTTACACCAAGCTTCATGTCACACTTTTCGCATCAGCTCTGGAACTCAGTCCCGAATTCTTCGGCCTGAAGCCCGGAAGCAAGGCGCCCGCCACGGTCTACACTACCCTAGGCGAAGACGAAGAGCCAAAGCAGGGACCAGAGGGAGTTGGGCGCACCGGGTTCTTTTCAATTAGTACATTGAAATATGTGATCAACCCTAATACTGGCCAGAAGGAGCGTGTGTATAAGATCTTCTCGCCTAAGCCCATCACTGCCGAGTTTCTTTCTAGCCTCTTAGGTACTAAGATTCCCGATTCAGTAATCTCTGGGAAGGGACAAGATGATGCTAACACATCCAAGCCCATCACTTGGTATCATCCCCAACTGTTTCATTCTTATCCCATTGAGCTTCCTCGTGTCACATTTGAGGGCCCTGTTATTGGTGAGGGTGTATACTACACATCTGGTATTGAGAGCTTTATCTCATGCATGGAGGCCAGTGCTTTGATGGGCAAGAATGTGGCTCGGCTAGCTGTAGATGCTTTTGCTAGTATCTCTCGCCCAGAGCCAACTCCTGAGTATGTAGCTGTCGGGGAAGAGCTAGAGGATTTCCGTGTACAGGCTGAAGGTGAGCTTTGATTAAAGCAAGTGTCAGCCCTTTCTTTGGCTGTTTTGTTGGATGTTTCCGATGTATCAGGATCGCTCTCATTTTTGCACACTGGTACAAAAGGCGCATTTTTGAGACATTTGTATGCTGGCGCCTTTTATCTTTCCGCCATACGACTAGTAGCCAGCTCGACCAACTAATTATTGGATACAGATTGTCCTCTTAAGCTGTTTCTGTACTTAACATGTTTGTTATCTGGCTTAATAAAGAATCTTGTTGAATGAACCATTGGCATGACCCAAGGAGCCCAATTACTTACCTGGGGCTACTTACTCTGCTGTACCTTAAGTAGTTAATTAAAAAATGTCTACCTGTAACTATCACAATTGCCCTGCAGCCCCTGTCCTACTCGGTAGCCTCAGTGGCGCAAGTCAGTTGTGGCAAAAACGACCCCTCCTTCTTCACCCCTCCAACCAAGGTTTCTTCAAAGTACACAAAGAAAAAAGCGGCAGGTAACCACCCCTCTCTAGCAGTACATGCTTCCTGTTATGACGCACTTTGTCTTCCTTCTATACTATACACTTTAGCTTGATCCCACCCAAACTGTTGGTCCAGTCACCCTCAACTGTCTCTGGTGCTCTTTCCCTTGTCTTGTCACAAGACGAAACGAGAGCTAACAACCAGTGAGCAACCAGGAAGGTGCTCTGCCTGATTCTGCCTGTTCCTGCCCCGGCGTCTTGGCCACACGTCACAACATTTTATTAGTTCGTCGTGCACCGATAGCATCGTCGGCTTTTGCCCTCTTTCTTCATTTTCTCCTTTCCCACCCTAAACTTTGGGAAACTTCTCCGCCGTGACTTCGTGATCTCGCGCCAACAGCAACCGCTCAAGTGTCACTTCGCACACTTTCCTTCCCCTTTCTCCTGCTATTTCTTTTCTCTCTCTAGAGGCCAGGGTCAGCATGTTCGCCCTACGAGGAAGTAAGTGGCTGCCCCGCCTCATCCCTGCCTCCAATCTGTGACCCAACATCTACATCTTAAGCATAAAGACCAACAGCCTCGCTACTTTGTGGCCTCACCCTTTTTTCTCTCCCATACTTCTTTTTCATTGTACCATCTCCTACTTTTGCACAAAATTGCTAACATTGTCTCTCTACCTTCAGTTGGTAAATTGATCTTTGGCTCAAGCGCCCAAGAAGCTTTGATCGAGCTCCCGCAAGGCCAGCTCTATCTTGTTCGACCCTTGTCTCCCAAAGGATATTCTGAACTTATCTTCCGAGACTCAGCCATCCGCATTCGCCGCACAAACCAAGAATTTCAATATCAACTTGTCGTCCAGCGTGTCTTTGAAGAAGGGGAAGCCGAACTCCTTGCAGAGGAAGAAGGAGAAGACGCCGAAATCGACACCCTTGCATCCGAGAAGGACGAAAAGACCTTCCTTCTAGACGAAGCTCTTTCTTTCCGTTTCGAAATCCGAGAGAACGGCGATAAGGTTCTTGCTTGGAAGGATCTAAGTGGCGATACCGGTGACCTCTTCCAATTCGTTTGCGACTCTTCTGTTACATCGGCCCAGGTCCAGCAATTCGTGCGAGTAGCTCAGGAGTGCCAGTACGAGCGCAAATACCGCACGCCTCATTCTACGGCTACAGAATCCGACCTCCAACAGTTCGACTTTGAAGCGGAAGAGCCTATCCCACCGGCGAGTCCTCTGCACAGCCCTACCTTGGCACGATCCATCGAATCTGTGGACGATATGCTATCCAAGAACCAAGCGAACTCCGCTGTTAAGCGGGAGCCTGCTTTTGTGCCAGAGCAGGAGATCGAAGCGCCTGTCCTAACCGGACCGGATGCGAGCAATCCTCCTGAGGCCTTGGAAATCTATGCTGCTGTTACCGCAGAACTTCATGTGTTCGATCCTCAACCTGGCCACTTTGCTCTCGTTGACGACTCTGTGATTGCTCAGGTCTCAGAGATTGGCAAGTGGGAGTATTGGCTTCAAATTGAGTCGGGCGATAAGGCGTACTTAGGTACTCCAGTTGTCGCAGACTTCAACCCTGTCTTCGATTTCGAATACCTTTCCTTCGTGTTCAACCACTTCAGCAGCGATGGCACTGCGCGATCCTGGCTTCTTAGGTTCAAGGACCAGCCCACCTTGGAAAGGTTCCAAGAAGCGATTATGCAAGCAATCTGGGAGAAATTGAACGAAACTAAGTGGACCAAGATGCAGGACAAAGAGCGTGAATATGTCCTTGACGCTTTCGGCGATTTGACTATGGAAGATGCGCCGTCCACTGAAGAGGAGGAGGAGGAGGAG